>JAMKCH010088195.1:11576-73881 GCA_023653785.1 Ophioderma brevispina
TCAATCGAAAAAGAGTGTAAACCACTCAAAAATAGTGCATGTGTTGTTAATCCACTCCAAAAAGAGAGAAATCACTGAACTTTCACTCCAAAAAGAGTGAGAGTGAACACCACTCTAAAATGTGTTTGTTGTCCTTCATTTAACTCTTCTTTAAAGATTGGACATTCACTCGTTTGAAGTGAAGTCACTCCTTTTTGAGTGCGGATTTCGGGATTTCACTAGTTTACTCGTTCTACTAAATATTCACTCAAAAAGGAGTGAAAATCACTTCAAACTTGAAAAATAGTGCAGAATTTGAAAACAAAAAATCCTAACATACTCTGCAAATGATAAGACCAGAAGCATCCTAATATGGACATAATCTGAAATTTTAATCATTACTCTCTGTACGGGTACGGACACTATACTACGGACACTATACTACAACACGTAATTGAATGGGGAATCGTATTTTGGAACACTGCCGTTTTCTTCCATTTCTGTCATTTCTATAGCTGAGAAAAAATAACTTATGAGAAATATTCAGACTTGTACTTCACTTTGAAGCTATTCCTGCAATTATACTCTCTAATTGTAAAATGAGTGAAAAAACGAGTGAATCTTAATTCAATCGAAAAAGAGTGTAAACCACGTCTTGGAGAAAATATTTTATGTCTCGCGTTAATGTCATTGTAATAATTATAAGTTTTGCGTTATTTGAAGAGCGATCAACCCGTTTGGTGATCGCTCCCCATTCAAATAAGCTAGCGCTGTTAGTGATTATAAAGCGTTACGGGGTCAAACCCTGGCTTTGGAAATGTTGTCCAAATTGGGGATTTCTACGTTTAAACCAGATTTATGTTGTATAGTCGATGTTCCAAATATTTAGGAAATATATAGTTGCTGTTGAATACTCACGTGTTCTATAAATTAATTTCTATTGGCGGAAATTTGATGAAGAAGTTCTGCATCTTTCCTCGCGAAATTATAAAATATTTCGAAACCCTGTAACATGTAAAACGCCATTTTCCCAGCATCCTCCTCAGTAGTTATGATATTGTGCGATTCTGTAGCGGTTCTGAGCTTCGGCGATTTCGTTTCATTTCGGGATTTGCCAGTACATGCATGAATACATGCACAGGTACAAGCACGCAGGTACATCATACGCACAGGTACATACACCCATATACATATACCAAATATTTTAATAGCATTAGCAAACTGCAATAGGCCTACCAAATACATAAACTACATGTTTCCCTCAAATCTGGCAACATGATATCGCATGTCCGACAAATATCAGACAAAATCTATACGTAAACGTTCTTTCTGCTTTTACCAGCGTATGTAGGCCCATATGCGTTTAGCCCGCAGAATTCTGTTGTAACACTAGATGGCGAACGCCAGCTCAAAAGCCGTAACCATCGTTTGCCGCAATGCGTACTTATTTCCATTGCGTGATGTACCAATTTATTGGTATATTTCCTGATTTCCATAATCTGGTGTATTTATTCATATATTCACGAATTTGCATAGAACGATGTACCGTTTCCATGCAGCCAACAGGTTACGGCGCATGCGCGTACGCGTGCGAGTTTTTAATGGATGACCGTAATGAATATTTATATAATTTTCAGAACACGGTTATGCATGTGGCCGCCTATTCTTCTTGTACGGCATCTCCTTTTTCTATATCTATGGTTTAGCCTCCTATACATACTTGCACATGCATGTACCTGCGCATCTGTTATACACCTGTACCTGTGCATCTATTATACCGACCTGCACCTGCCCATATTATACCGACCTGCACCTGCCCGTGTGTATGTGCGCACAAACATGCGTAGGCCTATATATGCACATGCCTGCACATGTGTGCAAGTACCTGCATTATGTATCTTGAATATGTGAACACGTATCTGCGAGGCACGCATTTATCTGTAATAAGCAGGTACGTTATCTGCTTAAGTATGTTTGTTGTGTAGGTATATGTTCCTAAGTATATTAGGTATATGCCTATGTGTTATTAGTCCATATGTATATTCTTATTTACTTGTCTATGTGCGTATATAGGCCTATGTACGGGCATAGGTACGTGAACATACACTGCAAATTTCTCAGAACGTGTTCAATTGTAACAGATCTTGAACACCTGCAGAACATGTTTTAGACGTTCTGTATGTGTTCTGTACATCTACAGAACATATCCAGAACACCTAAGACACGTTCTGACAGGTGTTCAAAATCTGTTACAATTTAACACGTTCTGCAAGTGTTCTTCGAACAAACACATGCATAACACTTTCCGACGCGTCGTGTATTCTACAAAATTTGCAGTGTAGGCTACATATTGAGAACTAGTATGTCGGGCCTATACTCTGTAAACCTAGAAGAACAAAGTAAATTAATTGATGCGATGCGCAGCATTATCGCTCCTTGCTACCAAACGCGAAATCCATGAAATCGCGAGAGATTTAAGGCACAGCGCATGATGTACGAACAAAACAAATCTCTTACACTGATACACAAAGTACTGGTCGTATAAGACGACATACCAGGCATTCCTTGTGAGACTTGAGTGGGAGTCCGATTACTTTCTACTTCAAGGTTTACATTGTGTACTTATCTTTGCAGGAAGGACATGTGTATGCAGGAACCTGCTAGTTTGTACCATTATCATTCAGTAGACATGAATACTGCAATTTCATTGGATGATAGCCCTTTGAGATTTTCGTATTACTCAACTTGAAATTGCTTTTGAGTAATATATCTCGTATTACTCAGTGCTTATACCAGAGCTAACTCTTTTAACTTCCATTGGTATGTAATGTATAGTACCAGTGTGCATTGAAGTGTCTGTGTAAGAGCACGTAACAACGTCCCCTGGCCGGGTACTGATTCTCCGGAGATAGTGGAACTTTCACGGAATTTCACTACTCGCACAATGCTGGCAGATTAAACGAAATTTACCGTCAACAGCAGACGACTTTCGGGTTGATTTGTTTTGCATTCACGCGAGGAAATTGAGAAGAAAAAGTCCGAATCAATTCCAACAAATACTTTTGGAACTTTTCTGCATTCTTAATTGAATTTTACGGAACTTTTAATACTGTGGACACTGAATTTACATGTAGCATGTAGTATTGTTGAGTGCGTTTTTGTGCTGTGTAAACACTTTAAATTGCCAATAAGCTTTCATCATTCGATAACTAGTCGGCTTTAGTGCTGCAAAATTTATACGTTGAGTTTAGTCAAGTTTTTATTATGTAGTACGTTTCCATCCGACGTGGTGCTCCTATCTAAAAATGAAATTCGATAATCTAGCCCGTATTCAAAAAATACACTTACATTTATGTAAAATTACACTTAAGGGGTTCTCTTATATTAAGGAAACACTTAAAGAGACATGAGATTTCCAGGAAGAAGCGCCCCCAATGTTTCTCGAACCCCGGTTTTTTACATTTTTGGAATGCTTACCAATGTATTAGATCACACCTGAAGTGAATAAGCCGAATACGCCGTCTTTATAATATGATGATTTAGTAGTTTCTGTCGTGCACGACAGAAAGTCAAAGCATGGTTTTCTATGTGGAACGATTACGATAGCAGGCAAGTTCAAACAAGGTTTGCGGTTTTCTTTTGCACCTGCTTATCCAATTAACCTTCGAAACGTTCTCGGAAGGTGGTCTACAACCGATCCAGTGAAATTTGAGAGAAATCCGTATCCTAAAAAAATCTCCTCCTGTCACTTTAAGTGAAACCCTCAACTGCTGTTAATCCTGGAGTGTTAAGGGGTTCACTTAAAAAAAAATAAGCACAACCCTTAACATTTCTCCTATTTAAGTGAATCTCTTAGCAAAGTTACAGATTAAACCTTTATGGATGTATGCGTGTCGCTATAGTATTAATAATGTTACGAACGCCGAAATTGTAGGTAGCCTATGAGCATGAGCAACCCAAAAAGTATATAGTTTGCACTCTCTAGGATAATTAGCTAGGTGGTAACATTCGGTGTAAAGTTACTTCTTATCAAATTTGTATTGTTTTGTATGGAATTAGGGATTACTCGTATCTTTCCAAAACCATAAACCAAAACGGAAGATCCAAAATCGTGGAAATTGTACATTTCCAGATTGCTCATGCCAACAATTTGACACAAATTTTGTCAAGATTGCAGTATTTTGAAAAATTGGCCCCTTTACAATGGCCAAGCAAAAGTTCAATAACAATTATCGCATTTTCACCCATATCTATAAACTGAATCCCTCGTAATCCAAGATGGCCGCCAAACGGACCCCACGGGGACAAAATTTGATTTGGTAACATCAGAATTCCTGAAGAAAATGGCAGAGTTGTTCTAAAAACGATGCTAGAATTTAGTTCTAAGGGGTTGCATGGGAACCCATATAATCTGCTAGACTAAATCTTGTCCAGACTTCGTCAGAATAACCCCTGATCCATGAGTTATACAGAGCGTTCCCAGGTTGGGGTCAAATGTCACGCAGGGGGTCATTACAGGTAAGTCGCCATTTCTAGGTCAGACATGAGATGTAAATTAGACCACTAACCTGGAATTAATCATCCCGTCTACGTTTTTGATACCGGCGGACGCAGAATTGAATGTTCTATAATATATCAAAAATTTTAATTAAGTTCCCCTTTTAAATCACGCGTAGAAGTTTTAACCCCAAACGGATTTTAGCGGATTTTTGATGTTATATAATAATTAAATTCTGCGTCCGAAAGCATCAGACGAACCGCTGACCCAAGGCCCATATGTTCTTTACACAGATTTGGATCAAGTCAAAGTAGGCCGATTGAATGGTCGTTCTTTAAAAATGCTATAATCATCAGACTTGGTCAGAAGAACCTTTGCAGTCCTTGACCACCGTAATGTAAATGGGTATATCTCCTGGAGTTGTCTAGTTTCATTTTGTTTTTGTTTTGTTTTCATTTTATTTATTTTGTATTTATTTGTCAGCCCATTATTTAGTATTTTTTGTTGCTTTGTTTTACCAAACAAATATGAGACAAACTTAAAATCACATGCACGCATATGTGTATACAAATTTACACAGTTCATAACACCAACATTCAGACTTAGAAACTTAAATCTTGTACAAATGTTTTACTTTATTGACACATTCTTCACAAAGCCAACAATACTCATATGAAATTGACAGTAATCATAAAATACCTAAAAAATTAGAACCATACTGTCCAAGACATACATGCTCAATTAAGACATGTATTCAGGAAGTCGGATCGTACTTGGGGACACCGAATGTGCCTTACATCGCCTTCAATAGACGTCTTACATTTTATACATGTCTTTGACTCTTCGTATATGAGGAATATGAGAATGCGGCTCAAAACCAGCTTCACATGCAGGACATGTTTTACAGTGTGCGGACAAATGCATGGACCTAATTTGTTTACTGATATATTTCTTATAAGGAAACGTCTCATACTTATGAGTATCATGCTTATGAAACCCAACTTGTATATTGTGCCTACACTCTAAATGAAACGGACGCGTTCTAATTTTTAACACCAGAAGGTTTTCAACTATTTTAAGTTCATCTTAAAGGCATATGCTGGAAACATTTAACCATTTTTCCTTTTTTATCAGTAACCTGTGTCCAAAAACATGTGAAAGGTGGTTAATTACACTTATAACACTTGACTTTAATCAACTTAAGTTTTGCAAGTGTTCACATTTTGCTCACACTTTTTCAATTTAACGCTGCCAAGTGTTCAAAAACTGTTACATTTGAACGCATCCTTATGTGTTCAGTTGTTTAATACTGAGTGTTCTAGAACACGTGCTAGAACACTTTTTTAACGCTTTTTTCACTTAACACTGTCAAGTGTTCAAAAACTGTTACATTTGAACACATGAAATATAGCTCAAATATGTGTTCATTTGTTAACACTAGTGAGCAAATGTGAACACTTGAAAAACTTGAATTGATTAAAGTCAAGTGTAATAAATGTAATTAACCACTTTTCACATGTTTTTGGACACAGGTTAATGATAAAAAAGGAAATAATTATGGTTAAATATTTCCAAGAAATGCCTTTAAGATAAACTTAAAATAGCTGAACACCTTCTGGTGTTAAAAACTAGAACGCGTCCGTTTCATTTAGAGTGTATGACGTGGTTTCAGATTTAGGTTTTTCTGCCAAAGTGTGAAAAAAAAAACATTTCGGGATGACAATAGCCATGTTTAATTTATAAGATGTCATTTTTTTGTGGAAATTTGTCTGTACAATATGAATTTTTAATCGAAAACCCTCTATCGCACATTTTACAAAATATGGATTTGTGGTCGATTTTGCCCGAAAATCGCACTTTCCCGGTGACATAAATGTTCACCTTCCAAGTTTACTTCAGAATCTACATTCTACATTGACATGACTCTTTGTAATGTTCATAACGGAGGTAATAACTTATGGATTCAAGTACACGTTTTGTAATTTATTTCATAATTTGCGCACCAGAATCATTGAAATTTGACATGTCCCGTGACAAAACTTGACGACAATCAAAATTTAGCAGTTATCAGACAAAAATGTCTACACAACCACATCTCTGGATAGGAAGGGTCCACAGTGATGATTTACCTGTCAGTTTATGCAGAATTTAATAAGGTTCAAATTGATACCTAACTTGGTTATTTCAAGTATAAAAATAATTCCAAAAAAGTATTTCTTCCATTGCGTGAACAGAATCGTCGTTCAATAAAATTGGGAGTACAACAAAAAGAGCTATAGACATGAAAAATCAACTGCTTATATATTTAGCCAACTGAATTCCCTTACAATCTTCACTGTAAATTTTTCAGAACGCCTAAAATGCAACACCTTTTGAACACCTGACACGTGTTCATTTTCTCAGCGACTCCGACGAAAAATTTCACTTTTTTATTTTGACTCTGAGGCAGCAAAAAATGGAATATATATTTCGATTGTTATCATTTAATTGGTCTTCTTAATATTTTTTTCACATAATTTAAGGAACTGTTAGTATTTATCACAGAAAACGTAAAATGAACACGTGTCAGGTGTTCAAAAGGTGTTACATTTTAGGCGTTCTGAAAAATTTACAGTGTTCAAACTTCAATACTCAGGCATCAAAATCACAAAGTAATTGTCAAGTGGTACGGCGAAGATAAAGTTATTTCTGTTGACATGACTCTCTCACATCTAAGAGCCCAATCTTTGCAGACTGTTTTGCTGCAATTTTGATTATTTTGGTGAGCATATGTTAAGCTGAATGGGGCTTGGCCACCATCGTCTTATTACACCAACTAGGCAAGATGATCAGTTGTTCCGAAATTTCAGGCTTCACAGAAAACTGTTATTCAATTTCATCTCCCTCGTCTTCCGCGTCGTCTGCCCTGCCTACCAGGATGCATTTTGGTGTAATGGTTCTTCTTATCTGCCTCCGAGGTGAAAACGTATTTACAGCCGAGATGGCAACGTCCCAGTCCTTTCCTTTGAACGGACGGCATGTAAGCACATGAGGCGGCAACTGGTAGCTCACATGCTTCTAGGTATGTTGCGAAATGTGCATCGCGGAGTGCCGGGTCTGGTGAAGGAATTGGCGTTGGCATCTCTCTCACGACCTGGACGCTTTCCGGGTTTCGGAGTGGCATACGCGAGACACATGGCTGACAAGCTGGGTTGTCACATGTTAGAAATACTGACATCCCCAGTCGGCGATCTATATGTGTAATTGTGTATTTGTATTCATCATAGATAGCTGGGTGATTTTGTAGAAGTCTTAACGACTTGCCATTAGAAACCACACGGTGAATTTCGTCATAGTCCCCGTAATGGTTGGTATCTTCACCAGAAGGAACGTGAGAAACAGCGATCGGTTGCCCATCATGTTTGATGTCTTTCCAAAACACGTTCTGCAGGAGAGTCATCGCTCTGTTGAAGACTCTGTGTTCTTTATCTTCCTTCTCCTGCGCTGGAATGGTCTGGTATAGCGGGGGTCGATCTTCTCCTATATGAATTGAAATTCAAACAAAATACATAATTAGGGGGTCTTCAGATCTCAAAAATTGTTGATATTTTCGCAAAAACTGAATTACTATCAAATTAAATCCCTGAGATATAGTCCTTCTGGAGCCATAGTCAGCCCTCCATAGACGACAATTGAATAAAGCGTGAAAAATGTTGGGTGAAGAGTAAGTGCCCTATACCTTTGCATGTGGACTATATCTGAGTCCGGAAGCCTATATCTCCTGCAACACCGGGCTTCGAGTCCGGGCTTAAAGGTGTCCCAGTCGATTACAACGTATGAGCCTGATCGGTTTAGGGTTAGCAACAGGGTGAAGCATTTATTTTCAGATTTTTGTGTTGAAATTAATTTTGGATTTTCTACGTGGAACATGGTTTAAAAACGGTACCAGGTGTGGAAACCCTTATTTCGGGTCATTTTGTAACGAGGGTGTTAAAAACACAACATCACGGACGGACATTGTTCACTTTAAATTTGTAATAACAGTTTTTATCACAGTGAAAGGTTTGAAAACACTATATGAAAAAAGAGAAAGCTGATTTTGAAAACAAATACAAAGCTTAATTGTGGCACCAATTATACAATTAAAAACATATAATAAACTCATATAGGCCTATGTGGTTAACATTTGGGTCACCATGTTACCACAGATGTTACAAAAGATACACACACTACCAAAACAATCTCTATGTATCCTCTCCTCTTGTAGACGATACAAAAATGTGGTTTATTCCGTGTCACGGATGAGTTTCCGAAAAGTTTGTCATGTAAAATTGTGGTCACCTAACGTACCTGGCAAGCGGTCTGGAAGATAGACTCCTACAAGTGGTGGCGTCAGGGTACCCCACAATCTCTCAATATCATTCAGTGACGAATGACCGGGACAGTATGATAGGACAACAAGTGCTTCAAGTCCGGTGTCCCGAAACAATCGAGCGTAGAAAATCTCGTTCACAAGGTGATTAACATTGTAATCTGGTCCTGGGAAAAAAATGGAAAAGAAGACAAACAAACAAACAAACAAACATGTTAATTTTACACCAAGCTTCAAATCGCATAAATCCTTTTAAAAGGGCATGACACGGGAAATAGGCCTGATGGCAGTTTCTTGGGACCTAAGCCGCATATATCTCCTACTTTCAAATTGCGAAAAAGATGTACACCATGATAGGCTTTCAGGCAGCGAAGGAATTTTGAGTATCTGATGTACCGTTTCAAAAATATAGCAATTACGCTGATTTTTGCATATTAATTAGCTCATTTGCATACTCAATTTTCCAGAAATACGCCCAAAATCTAATCAAGTCGAGAACTCTTCAGCCCATTCCTTACACTAAGTTACATCATTATACGCCTTACGGAACTCCAGAAAACTTGTACACAAGCCTTGCGGGAAAACTTTCGTAAATTATGCAAATTAGATACTTAATTAGCATATTTTACGCCCAAAATCTAATCAGATCGAGAACTCATCAACCCGCTTCTTTCCACCAAGTTACATCATTGTCGCGCACGGAACTCCAGATAAATCGTATACAACGTGCATGTGTTAACATTTTTATCACGGACGGGCGCCGCTCATTTCATATACTCCCGTTCCGAACTCGTTCGGCGGGGACAATATAGTTGTCGCCGTTGATATTTTTTTTTGTTTCTTTTTTTTTTTGTCATTATAAATGAAACTTTCAAACAACTGAAAACTTAACCAAACTGGAACACATACATGCGGACATGCGCGTGTAGCAAAACCCCCTCTGGGTTTCACGGCAATGCACCTGCGTTGAATGTGCCTAGGAATAATCAACTGAGGTGCGCAATGCATATTTTTTTGGCCAATGCACTCAAAGCTAAAAAATATTCATCCATTAACATGGAAGTCAGATGTGGGCCTAGGATCCCCCCAGCGTACGGGCTGAATAGCTCAGTTGGTTGAAAAACTGCACATATATTTACGGCAAGATGTATGAGTGACATATTATGATATAACTTACTTAATTTAGACTTTAGTTCATTCATGATTCACTCATCTCAAATATACGCCAAACCAGTAGAACAGGTCGGTTGTAAGTAGTAGTAACGTTTTAATTTACCCCAATGCCACATCTGTTTCTTGTCTATCTCCCGGAATGAGGGAAGAAATCGAGAGAAGAGGAGAAGAAGGAAAAAGTCTGAAATTCGGGTCAGTCGTGAGCCAGGGCCCGAAACATTACGGAGATACCATTTGCATCTATGCCGGTGTCGCTAGCCCAGATTTCGTGCTCTTATGGCTCGTTTGGATGACGTCATCGGGGTACATACGGGAACATAAGTGCATTTTGTGAGATTACAATGTCTTAAGGTGCATTCGTGAGTTCAGCACCTTTGTTATTCATTTTCAGTAGATATCCTTTGAGAAACAGCTATTCACAGAATTTGAGTTGATCCCGATCTTGCGGTTTGTGTTAGAATAGGCCTTAAAGGCTTGTTCCCCACGGTCCCATAGGCCACTGTGTTTAAATTTCTGTACGTTTGCGGACAGAAAAGTACAAAATTGCGAATTTCTTAAGATACGACCGACTTTGACGTTAAATTAGGTACACCTGGATTACTAAGGCTAAAGGCTACGATGATATAAATATCTCAAATTGTTTAGGTAAGTCGGGGGGGGGCGAGGTTGATGGATCAGAAATGCCCCTTTAATTTGTTTACCTATAGATCCACACTCCGTCAACCAAGAGCGCGAGAATTGTTGTTCCTTCTTCTACCAATCCGGTGACAATAGGCAGCAGGTCAATGATGTTGTGCGTCTACTCTCACACGGTTATACGGGCTCCTATGTAATTACGAACGGACTGACCGGTCGGGGGGATGTAGATATAATAAAAAAAATGCAAACACAGGAATTAAACAAATCAAAAAATACAATTAAAGGCTGCAAGCACATACGTCCCTAACCAAAAGCCCGGCTTTTACCCGGGGTGTAAATTTTGATACAATGCTTATCTTCCGAGGGGGAGGAGGGGCTAGTGGATGGCCTCCCAAACGTATACCATAACGCGTATTTATCTTGGAAGAAAAATATTATAAGCACGTATTTCAGTGATTCATTTTATTCACTTTATGTGTAAAGTATTTGGCCGCAGTCAATTCTTTAGTGTCATTTTAATTCCCAACAAGTATAGGAGACTGATGTACGGACAAAACTTGAAATAAAAAATTAAAATTCATGTGGCTTAAGTTTCACTTTAAATCCATTACACTAGTAACTTTTGACACTTAACTGGACTAAGGGGTTGCACTTCCGTTAGGATAAGTGACACATTCAATATATAACAAATTCCAAAATGGAATTTTTAGATTGAAATCCATCACATGTTAGATACATGATATTCACCTTGGACTACAAGTGCCCCCTCCCACGGCTTATCTTTAAACATTCTTATCGGAAAGAGCCAAGTATAACATGTTTCATTTGAAATAAAATGCTAAATATCGAATTTGTTATTTGCTTCAATACACGATTCAGCCTATATGCTGAATTCAGCCTAAATGTTTCATTTGAAATAAGAATGCTAAATATCGAATTTGCAATACACGATTCAGCCTATAGGAAACATAAGCAATTTAAATTTACTTTTTAGATTTCACTTTTCTGTAGCCAAATACTAAGTGCGAATTCGCTTTATATGCGTAATACCTGGAAATCTAGCGGTGTTCATTTCAATGGTCCATCATCACATGATCATGGCCCGATAACTTGCCTTGTGCCCTGAGACTCCAGTGACCAAAGTTTTTAGTTTTTTACTTGAGGACTCCTTCTAGTATTATACTCACACATAGTGGAGACGTCCGTGCTCATCCAGTATTTGCTGGGCGACATCTTTAGGCGGCAAGAGAAGATACCCACATGGGGTTGCTTGATATCCGGGTGTGGGGTAATCATGCTGGTGGTAGTTGGGCGTGTCTATAACGGGGTATATCCGTCGGATTTTCTGATGGCGATCCGTTGCCAGAGTATCTGAACCGATCTTTACTTTTGCTTTGTTGTCGGCGGAAATTAATATAGCACCTTTTCCAATTCTGTGGAATAGAAAGAATGTAGTCAAATGACGTCTGCAGGCTTAAAGGGACTATCAGTGATTAGCTAAATCAGAAATCAAAGAAATCATCAAAACTCAGATTTTTGCATGTATATCAAGGCACAAAATAGACGAGGGCGACGGGCGATTCGCCCCTAAATTCTCCCAAATCGCCCGCGTAAACGGATGGACCAGGGCGAAAAAATTCCATGAAATGCACGAAAATCGCCCCTGTAAAATAAGAGTGGGATGATGGAAAAATGCATATAACAAATAAAATTACACTTCCGCATTTTACGAACTAAATAATTATGTCGGGTAAGTTGCCTTGTTTACAAAAAATCATAGTTGTCGGGAACCATCGGAAATCCGAACTCTAACCGAAGCAGACGTCAGGATTCAAAATGGCTGCGCCCACGAGCAAAGGGGAAGTTTTCGGCGAAGAAGTTTCACCATCTCCTAGAGATAGTTCCCTTGAAATCTTTTATATCGAAAAGAAGTTTAGTTTAATGAGGGTATAGATAGTGATCATGAAAATGCCAAAATCGGAGTGGTGGTTGGATTGGAAAGCCAAGGATTTACGTTATCGGTACACCCATACCGTATGATCCCCGTATCGAGTGTTGACAGCAGTTTTGTTTACAATTGTCATGACTTTGATTTAGCTGTGTGTATGATGTACGTACACTACAAGATAGTCGTAATTTTATTCTAGCATAGATTCTAGTGTGATCGTGAAGGCCAGAAACTCATTTTATTGCATGCAACATAAATTTGAGTTGTAGTAGGTGACATTTGAACTTCCCCTTTTCAATTGCGGAAAAAGACTTCCCATGCTCGGTCGTATGGTTATGTTAATTTGCCTAGGCATGCCTTAATAGCCTAGCATGATTCGTCATGCATTGGGAAGATAGTGAATAAAAATCTATATATTGCAATTTACCAGTTCCTTGCATGTTATAGGCCCTACAATTGCATTTTACAATCTGAACTGGTGCTTGAATGTTAAAAAAATCTTGAAAAATGTGAGGAGCCCTCGTCAAGCTCAAAGTAGCCCCCGTGAGTTAAATCACGAGGGCGTTTTTTTTCTCAAAGTAGCCCCCGTAAAACAAAGTATTTTGTGGCCTGATGTATATATATGTAAAATATTCATGTACCCTATAACATACCCTGCAAATGATAAGACCAGAAGCAACACAGTAAGAACAAAATCGGAAATCTTGGTCATTACTGTCCGTACGGACAGTTGCTAGAACACAAATGAATGGGGAATCGTATCTTGGAAAATTGCCGTTTTCTTCCTTTTCTGTCAATTCTTATGGGAATTCTATAAACGTATCCTTCCCTTTAAGTTATTCCATGCAGCAAATTTACCCGGGGCAAATTTAAAATATTTTTACTCTTTCTGAAAATCACTGATAGTGATAGTGTTTTTAAGTGATTCATATAGTAAACAAGATATGCACTGGCTCATTTGACTTTATACCCCGGGTTTCGTTATATATTTCAAGCATAATGACAATTACAGATTTTCTTGACTATAAGCTAAAAACAAACCAAAAAGAATGCAAATTGTGGTGTGGATTTTTATTTTATATATTTTTATCAGTTGCAAAATGAATAGATCGGAAAATTAGAAGTCGGTTTTCATTGAAGTTACTGACTCTTAAATCGTTTGTGAACAGAAGGTTTCCATGCATGTGTTCACAATTTTGGTATATAATAATATCACATTTTGATGATTTCTCAAATAAAAATCGAAATGCTCGTAGTTGGCAGTGGTGTTTGTAACCCACTCTTGTTATTTTCAATGCACCCTTTTTATTGCCATATTTTAGCAGATGCACTAGTGCTGATTTACAAGCTTTTCAAAACAACCTACACCCTCAAAAAATATCATTACAATAAGCCCTTTCACAATTTCAGATTCAAGATGCATTGTGGGTAATATCCGACGATCTTTTTGTATATAAACAAAATGAGGCTGACTGTACAATTCCAATGTGGTGAACTTTGACGTTTTCACAAAAATATTTCTTACTTGGGTTTTATGAACTATGCGGTCTCAATCCCTTCATGACAGTTATTAAATACAACAACATGAAAAAGATAAACCTGTTTAAAAACCCGAGTTGAAGTAATTTTTTGTGAAAACGTCAAAGTTCACCACATTGAAATTGTACAATCAGCCTCTTTGTTTATCTACAAAAAGATCGTCGGATATTACCCACAATGCATCTTGAATCTGAAATTGTGAAAGGACTTATTGGGAAGCTTCTTGCAATTTCATTGGCTATTGACCGTGTTCGTACGGGAGAATAGATACACGGCTTGTGCGTATACCGCGTATGTTGAGTTATTTTAGTTTATTTCGCGCGAGTATTACTGCGTTTTACTTCATACGCGCGAGTCAGAGACTAAAACAATAATGTATTCTCTAAACTTGAATAGTTCATCCAGTTTATTGACATTACCAAACAAATAGGTATATAGTCAAGTATATTAAAAAGGAATACAATATTAACTTTAACTTAAGTTACAATAGATATAGCAGAGAAGCCTGGATATGGTTAATACATTTCAAAAGTATAACAATTAAATTCAGGATTATAATTATATAGATTATTACAGTATGATTTAAACAACCCGTTGAACAGGATCGAGCCGAATAATAAACAAATGAACACATACACTTTTCTGAAGTATGAAGTGACGACGCGCGCGTATACCCAGTGCCGCCTTTCAGTTGCAGTGCGCTTGTGCTTTGCCATGCACGCGAGCGGTAAAGTCCGTACCCATCATGCCATGTATACGCCCCGGCGCTTTTTTCCCCCCCCCCCCCCCCCTTCGTACTTCGAGCTGGACAGACTATAATGAAGAGGGTATAGCATTTCTGACTTCTCAAAAGGTATCTCACCTCGTTATCATTTCCTTTACGAATTTCACCCTCGCAGTGTAGAAATGATCATTTTCGTGTTCGTGAAGGTATGTGTTCTTCTTCTTTGGTATTCGCGCAGCCACCTTGCATCGGTACAACTTAGAAGCTCTGTTGCGCTTATTTGGCGGTTCCATCATGTGTTGCACCGTATTGATACCTGCACAAAAGGAACCAAATTATAGCATGCATATTAAAGAAATATTGACTGCAGTCGTGCAGTACAGTAAACAAATACATATATATACACTATATGTAAAATGGAGTAAACAATTATTTCTAAGCGTATATTTTTCTACCGTGACTTTACTTTGCCCTACATCAGTGGCGCCCACATAGGCTGCGTAGCCAGGGGAGGGGCAGAGTTCCACCTTGAAAAAAATTGATGTAAAATCGGGAAATTTCTCCGATCGGGACGACTTTTCCCATGAAAGTAATTTTTTATCTCCATGTTTATACTTGAACTGGAACAATGCATTTTCCCGGTGTAAATGATGTTTTGTTATATCGGGGTCAAAGGTCATTAAAGGGGTCAAAAGGTCAATTTTGTTTTAAAAAATGCTAAAAAATAAGTCCAAATTGACTGTATCTCAGCCTACATATGAAACTTCGACAGATTCCTGTCTTGGTATTCTCAAGAATACTTTTGCATTATTCACACTGAGAAAGTCACTGCCCGCTGAAATACAACAATCATTTCAAGCATTTTCTGCAATGTTTATGCTCTAGTCTGGATACATTATCGTATTATTCGTACATTCAGGGAGGCTTATAAAAGCGTATATATTTCAAACAGGGGGTTTCTACTCCAAGAATTCAAGTCCAATATCTATTTTATTTGAACTTATACTTACGCGCCTACTCGGCGATGCGTTCGGATACATTATACAAAAACGAAATGCATGTAAAATTATGCTGAGAGACAAAGCAGTATTTTTAACACTTTACAGGCCAAACCACAAAACTTAAATTATGTCCCAAAGGTAGGAACTGAAATTTTGAGAAATTTGCCAGATTGGGAGCCAAAATTGGCTAAATATAGCTTTTGAGTCAAAAGTTTACCAAAAGGAGACCTAATGAACTGAATTGTACTTCAACTGGGGTCTTGGGACACAATATGGGCCTACTATTAAAGATATGGTAAATTTTAGAATATTGTACGGGCATTCTGTCAATAAAAATACGGTAAATATTACAGTATACTCTAAAAGATAATTTAAACTCTTGGAAATGTGTGTATTCGGTGAGTTATTAAAGAGCTTGGGAATAGGGATAAAAAAAGCACTGATGACCACACCAACCTAGCAAACCTGCCAATAATTTAGACCATCTTTTAAATATATATAAATTATACTTTTACGGTAGGCCTCCTATTTAGTTGGTAGAATGAATGCTGCGTATAATACTGTAAAATTTACAAAGTACAAGATAAATGACGACAAAGCAAAGTACATTTTACTGTACTTTTATAGTTTACATTCTTAGCCACTCAAATGGATAAGGTATTTTTTACACACATTAGTGTGCTCCTGCAAGCGACCACCCCAGCTTGTTAGTATACCGCCTACATGCAGCTGCATGCAGCCCATCACGTGATAGCACAGCGGGGTGCATTCGTGATTTTGTGATCAAGCAGTAGGGCCTCTTTTAATAAATATTTTTAAATATTGCTAATTTTGACGAGATGAAGAATGCGAAGGAAAGCGTAGAGCGTGTATACTTAGTGACACCCATATAAAATATTCTGAAAGTTGTTTCGAAAAGCATCATAGAAAATAAAACAAAATAATAAATATCTTAGGACTAATTGATCTTGACTATTATGAATGAATGCGTAAATTTACGGTTATTAATTTAATCGGCCCAGGCCATGTACGTTTGAGTAACGTCCTTACATTCAGAATATGGGGAAGACAGCTTGTGCTCATGACAAATATGTTGTGAAAGTTCACTATCCAACAAAAGTTGAAAAATTTGTGTTGGTGTCGGGACGTGCACCGGTCACCGTCGTAAAGACTGACATGCGTCGTAATACCATTGTTATGGCACGCTCCACGTATCAAAATCATGGTCGAGTTTTCCCCGCGCATGTCGAGTTTCAGGCGCTGTGTATCGAGTTTGCCCTTCCTCGCCATAATGTCGAGTGTTCAAGCGTTATATGTCGAGTTTACAGCGCTATCTGCCCAGTTTGGCCTCTATCATCGAGCTGTGCTCTCTATATGGTGAGTTTGACCTAAATCAATGTCCCAGTTTTATACGCTCGCACGTATCAAATCATGGCGAGTTTTTCCCGCGCCAAGTCGAGTTTCAAACAAGTTTCACGCCGCTGGTGTATCGAGTTTTCCTCGCCATATGTCCCGAGTGTGCGCGTTATTGTCGAGTGAACAGCCGCTATTGTCCATTTGGCCCTCTATACATCGAGTTTTGCTCTCCACAAGGTGAGTTTGACATAAATCAGGTCCCAGTTTCAAAATCTCGACATGATTTTGTCTTCAACATGATGAAAACTCGACGCTTTTTTGGTGTATGTGTAAAAAAATCATGTCGAGTTTGCTCATGTTGAGAAAAAAATCATTGCCGAGGTTGCGCATGTTGAGAAAAAATCATGTGCGGAGTTTGCTCATTTGAGAAAAAAAAATCATGTCCAGTTTGCACATTTGAAAAAACTCATGTCCTTTTTTTAAAACTCGGCATGAATTTATTCTGTACATGATTTATTCTGGACATGATTTATGAAACTCGGCTCATAGAGTTCAACGATAGGCCGCGCTGTGAACTCGACATATAGCGGGGTAACCTCGATATACAGCGCATGAAACTCCCCTGATTTTGATACGTGGAGCGTGGGCCATACCATTGTAGCACAAGTCCTCTTCGACCCTTCGAATCCTGGATTCTAATTAAACATTTAGTGATCTCAAAATGATAAGAAAGTGGCTGAAAGTGACGAAGGTTTTCACATCTCATTACATCACAAGTGCCATATTACTAACAGACAATTCCCTTGTAACCCCTTGCTCACAATTCCGTGGCTTTAACATTTAAGACTACATCCATAGAAGCCAGTTTTAAGTAATTGTCATTTAATATCAAATTTTCATATTCATAAAAAGCGAGGTTTTGTCTCCGGCTTTAACTGCACCAATCCTTTCGAATCATTCCAATTATTGATTTCAAATGTGTGAATCCAGTGTGGAATCACATTTAGTGCCGTTTTTTGAGTCTCTGGCAGAAGGCATCAATTTAGGGAGGGGTCATCATTTACGCCCGGGGGCATGGAGCCTTTTGGGGGGAACCCGAAAAATTTTTGTAAGAGAGAGGGGGGAACGTGAAAATTTTATCAACGAGAGAGGGGGGACAAGAAACTTTAAATGGGGAAAATCAAGCATGATCAAGGGAAAAATGAATTTTTGAACGGAAGCGAGGGGGGGGGGGGAAACGACAAAAATGTTTGACGAAAAAAAAAGTTAAATCCTCCATCCCCCATGGCATAAATAATGACCCCCCCCCCGCTCCCTTAAACCGAATCGATTAATAGCACAATCAAGCATTGCTCAAAATTTGAAACCTAAGTTTCGGCCATCTATCAAGATTCTAAAGCAGGTAAATATAACAACGAGTGACATCCTGAATGTTCTTTATAATAAAGGCCTATATGGCGCTAACCTATATATGCCCGTCCAAGGCGGCTTCTGGTGTGTTGCGTGAAATTTTTGAAATAAAACCTCGCCATCTAAATTTGAAGGGTTTTTTATGCGTTTCATAATTAGAGTCGCTCCCAGTCCAAGAGTCCACACTGAGCGCGCGTAATTAAATCAGTTGATCGCCAAAATGTCCCCATGAATCGCCAATTTTTTCATGGGTATTATTGACACGAAGTAGTTCGTGTTTATTTTGAAATTTGCATATCAATCTTTGAAATATGCTAGTTGCACTCTATAACTGGCTCTATGCAGAAAATGTGATTAACTGTCAATTTTAGACAAAACAAATTTTGACTTCGACCAGGTTAACTTAAAACTTGTTTTGTGCATAAGTCTTTATCTTAAGGACAAAACTTTGAAGACTTAAATTAATGTCGAGGGCCTAAAAGTTTACAATTTAAACTTAGTACATTTAAATTTGAAGTTTTGTCCTTAAAGGTGCAACGAGAGATTTCACATATCAGGTGTCCCTAAAAATCGAAAGTACTGATTTTAGCCCCGATGTAAGACTTTCCATCAAAAAGAACCCCATCTGAAAGGATTAAGCTGAGAAATGTTTCTTTGATACAAAAATTGTGAAATTTATAATTTTGTATCTAGGAGCAAATACGAAATTCAGCCTATGTTTTACATTGAAATATAGGCAAATCAAAATTGCCTTTTTTCCTCACTTTTAAGACATTTTTGTAGCAAAATATATACAAGGTAAGAAAATATTGAGTGTCTAATCTATGAAATGACACAATGACACAATATTTGGGTGCCTCAAAATCTCTCGATGCACCTTTAATTTAGGCCTAATTAGTTTTACAATTTAAATTCATTACATTTAAATTTGAACTTGAAGTTTTGATCTTAATATGAGTCTTGGAATTAATGGGTCTCGTCGTAATTGAGTTTTTTATTCTGCAAATGCACCCATTGCATTGAACTAAAACCCGTGCTACAGTATTCGTATAATCTAAAGTTTATAACCATGGAACCATGACCTAACCATAGGGATCTTGAGTTATTAATACTATAATAGTGGATAGATTTCACCCACGAAATGAAACTCCTCGATATAAAAATAACTATGTGTATGAGACGACGACGACGACATTGAGATATTAAAGACATCAGTGATTCACCCGAAAGATTAAAAATATCTTAAATTTGCAGAAATAGCTTATAATTGAAGGACAAATCTGGGCCATTCTTCGGGATGTCACACACGTGACCGAACTTTATTTGCCTCCCATAACAAAACAAATAATTTAGCGAAAGTGGAAACATTATTTTTTGGTTAGATTTTGTCCAAACCTAACAAAAATAATGTTTCCACTTTCGCTAGACTGATTGTTTTGTCATGGGAGGCAAATGAAGTTCGGTCACGTGTGTGACATATCCCGAAGAATGGCCCATCTGTCGAATTATCGTAAGTTATTTTTTTAAACTGAAAACTTATTAACAAAAAAGGAAGAAAACAGCAGTGCTCAAATGTATGATTTTGTCCTTATATAAGTTGCTTTCGGTCTTAGCACTTGCCATGTTGGATACCTATACTTGTTACAAAGATGCAAAAATCTGATTTTGATGATTTTTTGACTTTTTGATTTAGCAAATCACTGCTAGTGCCTTTAAGGCATCTTCGTTACATGCAAAATCCTGAAGATTCTTCAAATTCAGAAAACGAGTGACATCACTCGGGGACCCCACCATGTGAAATTAGGACAATATTTGTTTGTGGAGTCGGGATATATTTAGCTAAATTTTGCTCAATTTAAAAATATTGAAATCCCCATTCGCATGTAATAATCATAATGCAATTGGAAAAAATAATACTTACTAAGCTTCGGGAAAGCTTCTTTTAACCCTTCCACGTTCTGAAGCAAGGCGTCTCTGCATTCACTCAATGACAGACCACTCTGGCCTGTTGGTACTGCTCGACTGCGCTGGGCTTCGAAACCCCTTTCTTGTAGGATATCTGTAAGAACCGTCGGAGTATTCGGAAACTTTCTCTCCACAGGCAAGCGACCAGGTTTTTTTCTGCAACCCAGTTTTTTTGTTCTTATTCGTTTAGTTGGTTCTTTAGTGGTACAAGAAGGCTGAGCAGATTGCTGTGTAACTTCCATATTATCATGCTCGTGTGTAGTGTCGAATATCCAAGTTAAATCAGTGTCGTCAGTGTTATTGTCGAAGTCGTTACCGTGATGGTCATACTCGTCATGATCAAATATCCAAGAAAAATCAGTTTCGTCCTCCATCATGGTTACCATGATGCAGAATGGTTAACAAAGATGAGAACATGAAAAAGTTGTGTTATATTCTATTTTTCCTAATGCTTATTGGTGTTCCAAAGCTTAATCCGATATTTAAAAGGCATTAACTATCTCATACTCCGTTAATATGTGTGAAAACCTTGTTATTTGTTTGTATTCTTCTAATTGTGCCATCTTGACCAACATACAATGCTAAAGGCAATGCGACTGTCTTTAAGTTTGTTTATGGTAAAAAAGAGTTATTAAAAGCTTAACCTAACTAACGCTAATTGTTCGACAGAGGATTTGAACACAATGAACATACCGAAAAAATATGTTCAAAGTAGCGCCCACGGTGTTTTTTTGCAGAATGGTATAAAAGATGAGAACCTGAAAAGGTTGTGTTATACTATACCGTGTGTTTTAATCTAATTTCCTAATGCTTAGTGTTCCAAAGCTTAATCCGATATTGAAAGGCGTTATAAAAAGGCAAGAGCTTGTTTTACCAAGTTTTTCTAACTATCTCATATAATCCTTTAATATGTGTGAAAACCTTGTTATTTGTTCGTATTCTTCTAATTGTGTCATCTTGACCAACATACAATGCTGAAGCCGCTGCTACTGTCATGTAAGTTTTAATTTTTATAGTAGAGGCCTATTAAAAGCTTAACCTAACTAACGCTAATTGTTCGACAGAGGAATTGAACACAATGAACATACCGAAAGAATATGTTCAAAGTAGCGCCCACGGTGTTTTGAAAAGACTTCTGAAGGAAGTACCCCCTGTCCACGGTGTGTTGAAGGAACCGCAATATCAATATCGGGAATCAATACTTGGTTTACAACTATGTAACTGCTCCCATATATAAAGAAAGGCACCATTCTCAAATAACATTTCAGTTCACTTTGCTACCACTAGTACGAAGTTGTTCCTTGTATCGCCTATAGTATAAAATCATCATCTCTGGTATAAGCATGGCCGAATTTCGCAAAGGTAAACAGGTTCAAGCGGTTGATCCTGAGCTTGGTATCTATTTGAAGGCTAAGATCATACTTCGAAAAGACGACAACTATCTGGTGAAATGGGAAAACTACAATGCAAGATCATGGGTCCCGCTTCATCATGTGCGAGAGGGGGTTCATGTGAGAGCGCTTGAGAAACGACATCGAGCTGGCCTGAATGGTACTATACCCATGGATATTGCCCGTAGGCTTGTCAGAGGAGACGTGGTCATCGATATGACTTCTGAGGGGGCCTCGAAAGTTGTTGACATTAACGACCCATTTGAATGCCAGGTATGTATCTATACTATTAAATATATGACCGATTATGTGCTATTCTTTCATTTGTTTCTGTTCAATCAGGTTTATTCTGCTTGTTTTCACTGTAACAGGTTTAAAAGAAAAGTTTAAGGGCTCCGTCCGATTGCAAAATATGTTACCTGTGTTTCAGAGAAAAAAGACTGGATTTTTTGTTTGAAAGTGAATGATAGTTTCGTATAATATTGCATTACTGGCCCATGAAGTTAATTACGGCACAAAGTGTTTTGTATAACTAGTAATACCATAAACAATCCATGTATAGCATCCCAATGGAAAAGATTTCAGACAAGCCTTATAATTAGAAAATCTCATGACATGCATGATGGTCGGGTGGAGGTTGAGGATTATTGCCTCTTTAAAAAACGAATGTACACACACAGAAAAAAGTGAATCACTTGCATTAAAGCGAGTCAATTTGTCCATATACAGTGAAACACTTTGCCTCAAAATGAGTCACCTTGGCTCATTTTTTGACCAAGTGTTTCATTATATATACGGACAAGTGACACACTTTTTTCTGTGTGTGTACGCTGTAGTAATAACGAGACTGCCAGAAAGCGTTTACAAACAGAGTTCATACTTTAGATTTGTTGTCATTTCATTAAAAAAACGTAAAGAGTGGTTTAACCGATATTAATTCTGTTGTTTTAATAGTCTCAGTTATATGCCAGTTTTCTTAAATGTGTTCTTTTCCGGGGTTCAGTAATTTCGTTTGCGCCTTCACTGCAAAAAGTGTTTAGAAACGTGGTGCAATTTAGTGTTTACAGTCTACAGATTTGACATGTTTAATTCTTATAAATACCTAATGTCAAATCCCTAAACATGTTTAGATTTTAAACATGTTTAGATAAAAACTCCATGATTAGAGCAAGATATGTATATTAGAACTCTCAAATTGTGGTATCGCTTTTTTAAATAGGGGCCAATTGAAATTTGCACAGGGGTCAAGTTAATTAAAATGGTCCAATCATGGAGGTAGAAAATAAAACAACCATGTTAAAAGGCATGCCATGTTAAAGAGTCTAAAGTCTAAAGAAAGAGTCTTGGGGGTCTAAAGCTAGATGAACAATATGTTTCATTTGGTAAAAATGAAACATATTGTTCATCTACCTTGATGTGTCAAATAATTAATAGTTTGCTTAGTTAGCATGTTACTTGACAAAATAGGTCAAAGGACAGCATAATTCAATGGGCGTTGACCTTCTTTGACCTTTATCCTAGTAAGTAAACATTTAGCTAAACCAAAACTATATTTTTGGGTACGGACGGAAAGTATATGAGTGTGCTCGTCAGGGTCCATAGAGATTGTGTGTAAAAACCATTGGGGGATGTATTCGAAAGAGAACAACATTTCTGGCCTTCTGATGCAAAAAAAATATCCATAGAATCCCTACGTTTTTTCGGTGATATTTGAGAATATGTTTCAAGCTGATTCATTTACACAATTTCTCTATGTGGGGACTGATAACGTAATAGTCTCTCACATAGTACCAATTTAGATAATACTTTGCGCAGTCGGTAACACAGACAACACCGTGGGTAAATACTTTCCGTACCGCCGTACTTTTAGGGCGTCCTCTTTTTTCAGGCAATAATTTGTTGACCTGTACAAATTGAGATTGAGATTTTTTACCATTTTGTCATTTTCACCATATAATTCCAAAACCAATGGTCGTAAGTGGTACAAACCATATTTTTGGAATCCTTATGACTAGACGAACAATAAATTATGGCAAACTTTTAAACATGATTGGGACTTTGTAAATTTTTGACCCCTGTGTAAACTTAAAATTGGCCCCTATTGAAAAAGTAGCACCACAATTTGAGAGTACTAGCAGTGATATTCTGCTCCTGCTCTATTGCTGATTTCCCCTTGCTATTTGTATTAACATATTAATGAACAAAAAATTTATTCGGTTGATTTTGGGTATGTTTCATCCATAATTGTTTTTAATCATGTGGATATACTAAAAAAATAGTTAATGCAGTTGCAAAAGCTGGTAGGCCTGCAGTTGTGTTTAATCAGGTGTGGCAAGAGATGTTGTCCTCCGGACCCGTATAGTCCCAACAAACGGTGAACTTGGGCACTCGATTTAGTTGACTCTTCGCGCAACATTAGTTTCACACTTTATTCCGTTGTCGTCTGAGCCCCGACTATATGGCTCCGGGAACCATATGTACTTTTTAGTAAACCGGCATAATGTGTAGGCCTTTAATTATATAGGCCTAATGTGCAAGAAAGAAATAGTAATTAGATTCACCGATGTTTGATCTTTTTGGCGCATTTAGCTAATATAGCATATCAGTGCTTTGCTAAATCAGGAAATAGAGAATCATCAGAACTGTGCATGTCTGCAACAAGTATAGGTATCCTGAATCTGACGTACCCTAAAAGTGCTACAAAATAAATCTAGTATCAGTTTGTGAGTTTTTATGGGCTATTTTGGTCAAGAACTTCAATATTATTTTTAATATATTGACACTATGGACACATTCCGTCTGTTGAACTAAGATTTAGATCATTATGACTTTTCATTAAGCGACAATAAACATCTAAAAATTACAAAATGTAAAGTATAACTAGAAATATACATCCTAAACATGTAGTTTCTCAAAATCAATCTTCTGAAGCAATTTGTAACTTGAAACTTACAAAATTGATCACCCTCCAGAGACTACGAATCCCTGATGCATGGTGTGGAGCTGCTAAACTGAGGGAAAGTGTGTTTTGGGAGCATTCTGGTAAAAAAGGCCAAGTTTAGTCATAAATATGACTTCTGTTTTCCTATGTGTGACATCTATGGAATGTTCATCGGAACAAGTCATGTTATTTTGTTAGATTATGATATTCATCTGAAAATTCTATACTGTTTTAAAAATAATTTTTATAGGCGATAACTGTACTGAAATTTGCATTTTCTTACAATCAGATTAAACATTGTTTATTTATTAAAGTTTGCCTTTTTTTAGATCAGTAAATCTATGAATAAGTGATTGAATAAATTCAATGTTCAGTGAAATTTCCTATTTTTTCCCTAAAACTTAAAAAAATTGCAATCATCATTTGTCGGTCTATTTTGCACTATCAGAGCGAGATATCTTTCCATTTTTTTTAATTTGTACTCTTCATTCTGGTCATACACTTTCCTTAAGCAAAAATTGGGTATTTGTAACTAAGATGATTACAAAAAATCGAACCTGGAGAGTCCATCCCTCTGGTCCATCCGTAATCGTGATGTGATATAGCACGTGTGTCTACGCATGGTGATAATTTTGTGGGTTGTCTGGATGTGGGACTGTACAGGTGATATTTTTGTCTCGATAATCAAAGTTTATAAAGAAATATTTCAGAAATAGCATTATGAGAAAAGCACATTTGTTGTAGAATTACTGTACATTACTCATCTTCAATTGCTTGTTGTGTTCTGGAGCATTATACCGGCGTGGCAGGAGATATGGTCCGCCGGTCTCACAGTCCGGGAACAATGGTGAACAATAGGGCAATCGATTCAGTTGACTCTTCACGTAACATTAGTTTCACGCTTTATTCCGTTGTCGTCTATGGAGCCCGGACTGTGGTTCCTGCTGGACCATATCTCCTTTCACACCGGCGTTAAATCTACATCCATGGATAAATCGCCTTTAATACATAAAAAAATATAAAATATTTTTGAACAAAAATGGGACATACAATAGCCTCACAATTCTGATTCTGCCGCTCATATATAATTTTGTCTCTGCTGTTCATATGGACACCGACAACATGATGGAGATTCATATCTTAGAACGATGCTATTTTCTCTCTTTAACGTCAACTTTTTCAGAAACTTCTGAGAATTCTGAACATAGTAAATAAATAAATAAATACATAAATACATAAATAAGGAAAGAAAGAAACATAAAAATAAAGAGAACGAACGAAAAATGAAGAAATAACGAAAAAGAAAGAAACATAAAAATAAAGAGAAATAAAGATAGGAAGAAATAGTCAGACGCGGATCTAGGGAGGGGGCGCGCGTCTCCCGGTAATTCTGCAAAATCTTGCAAAATCGGCCCATTTTGGACACTTTCAGCCTTCAGCCCCCCGGTAATTTTGATGTTTTTTTTCAAATCCTGGATCCGCCCCTGATAGTGATCCAAACACCTTAATTTTGTTCACGCACAAGCCCTATACAAATGGCCAGACATCAGGCCAGACAGAGCGTCGCCGTGTTAATTAGATCAAAAAGCAATTATGGCATGATTGACACGTTTGCGGTATACAATAAAGGTCAATTGATTGATTAGGGCTTCGGTAATGTCACTAGCTATCCGCACCGTACCAAAAAATATAAGGAAATATCGTAGTACTTCTTTGGCACTTGTGTTTGTGGATATTATCTCTGCAATAATGCGAAAGAATACAAATATTTTACTTTTATATCAGAGATGTACAATTCCATTAAGACTATATTCCTTAAATGATCTTTTATTTGAAGAAAAGCAACTAAACAGTGAAAAAATCAAGTATTCGAGTAAAGAAGTTGTACCATCACCAGCATATTGACATACAGCGATGGCGGCTCAAAATCTACACCAGTGATTCACCCCAAAAGATTCAAAATATCTTAAATTTGCAGAAATAGCTTAATTGAAGGACAAATCTGTACAATTCTCGTAAGTTATTTTTTGTAACTGAAAACTTGAAGTCTGACTCAGAGATTTCTGAATATAATTTTTTCAATACATTAAAGAGACATGAGGAGATTTCCAGAAAGAAGCGCCCCCAATTTTTCTCGAACCTAGGTTTTTTACATATTTGGAATGCTTACCAATGTATTAGATCACACCTGAAGTGAATACGCCGTCTTTATGTAATAAGTTGATGATTTAGTTCCTGTCGTGCACGACAGAAAGTCAAAGTATGGTTTTCTATGGGGAACGATTACGATGGCATGCAGGAAAGTTCAAAACAAGGTTTGCGGTTTTCTTTTTGCACCTGTTTGTCCAATAAACCTTCCAAACGTTCTCGGTAGGTGGTCTACAACCGACCCAGTGAAATTTGAGAGATATTCATATCCTAAAAAAATCTCCTCCTGTCACTTTAATTAAAAATAGTCAACTAGAACTAAAGATAGTCACCTAGAATGCTCAATTCCAAAGTTTGAGATGAACCGGAATTTTTAAACAAAGTTGTGATTTTCTATATGAAGGACTTCGATTTGAGCTTAGCTATTTCACACAATGATTATTATATGGACAAGCCTTTTTGTACATGCAAAAAGTACAATTTGTTTGAAAATTGAGGGCGCCCTCATCGGGAAATCTCTGAGTCAGCCTTTAACAGAAAAGGAAGAAAACAGCAGTGCTCAAAGATATGAATCTCCATTCAATTACGTGTTGTTGTAAGTGCCCGTTATGACTAAAATGTACGATTTTAGGTTGCTTTCGGTCTTTTTTAATAGCACGTGTATAGGTATGTTAGGATACTATATTGTTACAAGATTGCTTTATTAAAACAATAACAAATCTATGATTCAGTGACTTTATCAAGGTCAAGGTCATCTGCAACCGTTGCACAATTTTCTTTGATTCACGTAGCATAACCTAAACGCAATTCAAAGGATTACAAATAAGTTTTCGCCTTCGCCGGTATTTTATATTCACAATGCTCAAAGCCTTCATAATTATCCTGGATCACTTTCATCTATCGCAGTATCTTATATAGGCCTAAACCATTAAGTTTAGGCAGATATCTAGGACTTCCCTTTTTTATCTCATAACTTTGCGTTACTTATAAAGGTGTCTGTGTGAAATAATTTTATTGTTTTCAATCGGGGGCAATTGTTTTAGAAACATGTCAAAATTGAAGGAAAGGGGCTACACGATCCTGCATCAACAAAATGTATGTGATTACATGTAGATGTTGATACTGCTCTAAAGGATTAACCAATTAGCACATATAACGCAAATAATACCATTTTTGACAATTCTAATTTGCATGCATATGGATTTCTTCCCAATCTGCAGGTCATTTGCACAGGTGGTGAAAATATACCGTACGAGTCGCTGAGAGCAGCCCCCCCTAAACATCACTCAACGAGTGCAGAGGCTGCTGAGCATCATCCCAAACGTGGTATGTGGCCAAGTTGATTTTGAAAATTTGACCCTGCTCATACTTGGAAAGTCGCAAAGATCAACTTTATAAAAAAATATATGTCTTCTCCAACTATAGCTAATAAAACTAAACTTACAAGATACCGTAATGTCCTTACCCTTCTAATTAGAAATTCCAAAAATAGTATTACAAAGACAAATTTAATGAGCACAAACATAATAATAAACAAACTTGGAAGATAATTAATCGATTACTTGGACGTGCCCACCAAAATAAACTCCCATCTAATTTAGAATAAATGACAATGACTGTTCAGATCCCAAATCAATTGCTGATGGCTTTAATAAATATTTTTCAAAATGTAGCCCCGATCAGGCAAGTAAGAT
This sequence comes from Ophioderma brevispina, assembly GCA_023653785.1. Taxonomy (NCBI): domain Eukaryota; kingdom Metazoa; phylum Echinodermata; class Ophiuroidea; order Amphilepidida; family Ophiodermatidae; genus Ophioderma; species Ophioderma brevispina. The sequence goes on from JAMKCH010088195.1 coordinate 40,334, forward strand.
CCCTACTTCCGATGTTAATTTACTGATTATTTGAATAACAATAGAACACCATTGAACTCTTTGTTTTTTCAACCCGCTGATTATGATGAGATTATAGATGTCTGCAATACACTTAAATCCAACTCTAGTCCAGGATTTGATGAAATAAAACCAGGTATCATTAAAAGTGTTAAACATATCATTGCTGTCCCTTTACTTTCATATCTTTAATTTATCAATAACAACTGGTATTTTTCCTAATCAGCTTAAAGTTGCAAAAGTTATTCCTATTTTCAAATCTGATGATGCCAATGAATTTACAATTACCGTCCAATTTCTGTTCTTCCGGCCTTCTTAAATCTTTGAACGGACTAATCATAATACGACTTTCTAATTTTATCTCGCCGTTTATAATTTACGGCACACCCGTCAATTTGGTTTTCGTATAGAACTATCCTCCTATGGCCAGTTTTGGACGCATTACAATGAATTATTACAATATTGACAAGGAAAAAAATAATGGTTTGGGGATCTTTTTGGAACCCCACACTCTCGAAAAGGCTTTGAACACCTTAGGCCACGACATTCTTCTCTATAAAACTAGATATTATGGTGTCCGCGGTGTAGCCCTCGAGTGGTTCAAAAACTACTTAACAGATAGAACTCAATATGTGTCTTATAATAATCTTAATCAAATACGAATCACGTCCGTTACGGTGTGCCACAGGGCTCTATCTTGGGACTCGTCTTTTTCATTATTACGTTAATGATATTTTTTATTCATCAACGAAGAGTCTTTTTAGATGTTTGCTGATATAACAAATTTAATTATATCCCATCGTAATTTTAATAATCTCATTCCAAATAAACAAATACTGAAACTTTAGGAATCATCTTGGTTTAAATCCAACAAAAGTCGCTTAATATTAATAAAACCAATTATATTGTCTCAGAAATAAAACAGTATAAAACATATCACAATAGTCAGGTATCGATTGGATAAACAATGAAATTAAAAGGGTCAGTGACACCAAATTTCTGGGCATTTTCATTGATGAATGTCTTACTTGGAATATCCACACTAATTACACGTAACTAGTCTCTAAATATACTGGTATTTTATTTCGATTAAAACATTGTTACCACATGAATTCTTATACTTTGTATACTACTTGGTAATTCCTTACTTAAACTATGGAAATTGTTTGGGCTGAGGGAAACACATGCAAACTGAATTACTAGATTAAAAAGGCAAAAGAAAGTCATGAGGTTATGCACTGGTTCCCACTGGCTGCTCATTCCTTACCTTGATTAAACCTAAAGTGAAAGGCTCTTGATTCATTTTATGGACCATTCCTTTGTGGGAATGCAGAAGGCGATTTTATGTACAAGTTTCTCAACAACGTTCTTCCTATAAACTTGAACAAACATACTTTCGGCATGAATGTTCTATCCTAAATTGAGGCCAAAAGGCCGCTCATTATTACGCCCATCTTACTTTAACACTAATTCGGCAATAATACGATATCCATCATGGGCCTATTATACTATGGAATTCTATCTCGGATAATATTAAACATTCTCGTACTCTTCCCCAGTTTAAGAAACATTACAAGAATATCTTTTTTAGCTTATGACTAGTATCTGCCAACATATTATGTCTCTCATTTTATGTAAAATATATTATGTATTTAAATTATATAATTGTTCATGAATATGCCAACATTCTATGCACCTGTCTCGCCCTGTTTGTCTTGCCAACCTGATATCGTCATGTTTTTAATGTTTGTCGTTGTGATATGGTGCCGTCCTCACGAGCTTGATCATTTCGGTCACACCTACCAATGTATTTTATACTTTATTGGTTAATTCATTACCTTGATGCCCATATTGAAAATGCTGCATTCTGATTGGTCAGTTTACGGCCCATTATTCTGCAATAATGGGTCGGCGAATGGCATTTTCTCATTATATCACGAGTTTTCGGCTTTTTTTTTGGGTAATAGATAGAAAAAAGGGTTTGTAGTATTATTTATGGGCTCATAAGGTATCCTCGGCGAAAAAAAGATAAAATAATGGACTCGGCGCGCCTCGCCATTATTATTTTTTCCGACCTCGGACACATTATTCGCCCATAAAGGATACTACATCACCCTTTATTTCTTAAATATATGTCATTCTGGTAAATAAACGGAAACTGAAAAAAAAGAAATAGAACGATCACTCTAAAAACATTCCTTGCCGAGTGAAGTTCACTTTTAATAGTGAGTTCCAATAGATTCGAGTTAAAGTTAGGGATTAAATTTACGAAATTAACTTTTGAGAGGCTAATAAAAATGAATGTAAAATATATATGACATGGTTCAGAATTGACTTAGGTTTTAGTGCCCAAAGTGTGAAAAAAATTTACATTTCGGAGCAAAAAAAAAACATGTTTAATTGTTTAAGAGTCTTTTATATAGGGTAAAAAATTTTTTTTACTTTTTTTATTTTTATGAATTTTCAATCGAAAACCCTGTATAATACACCATTTTGACAAAATATTGATTTGGGCCAATTTGCCCGCAACATCGACACTTTTCGGGTGCAAATTTTCACCCATACCAATTCGAATACTACAGTCTACAAATTTAGACACATATATATGACCTTTATAGGTCATATATCAGTTGAAGGTAGTAACTTATGGATTCAAGTATTTGTTTTATCATAATTGGCACACCAGAATCAATCAAATCTGACATGTCCCGTGACAAACGACAGTCAAAATTTAGCACTTTTGGAAAAAAATTGTTTTGCACAATCACATCACTGGAACGGAAGGGTCTACAGTGATGATTTAGCTGTCAGTTAATGCTGAATCTAATAAGCTTCAAATTGATATCTAACTTGATTCATTGCAAGTAAGTATAGGAATAATTCCAAAATACAAACATGTTTTCCCCTACCACTTGATTTTTCCAGTGCGTGAAAAAAATATCGTTGTTCAATAAAATTGGAACTATGAGAAATCTAAAAGAGCTATAGACTTGAAAATTTAATCGATTATGCCCAAAGCAAGTCCCTACATAGTTATGGAATGAACTTTCTTTCACCCTGTCTAAAATTTGAGAATTTTTTTAAAATCAATTTGCGGTATCCAAATTTGACCTAAAGTTTGGCGTTTCGAGAACCCGTTAAAAAAGAAAAGAAAAGGGTGATATTGTTGAAAAGTTAATCGATTATGTCCAAGACACATTCTCACAAGAATTAGTATTAAATTTTTGTCAAACTGCAAAATATTTGAGAATTTTTTTTAACAAAGCAAGATACAATTATCAGCAAAATGCCATAGGTTTATGGGACTCGGCATTGCGCAATACCCCAAAATGCGATATCTCGGAACTCATCCAACATTTTGCATAGATTTGGATTCTACACAAAATTTTAACCTTGAAAACATGTTTTGTTCCTTTGAAAAGCACCTTCACATTTTTACAATTTGCAGTAAAACCTACACTCTAAATGAAACGGAGACGTTCTAATTTTTAACACCAGAAGGTGTTCAACTATTTTAAGTTTATCTTAAAGGCATATCTTGGAAATATTTAACCATATTTCCTTTTTTATGTGTCCAAAAACATGTGAAAAATGGTTAATTACACTTATTACACTTGACTTTAATCAACTCAAGTTTTTAAAGTGTTCACATTCCATGCTCAATATTATTGGATACACAGGTTCTACTTTAGCCGATGTGACCAACAAGGGTCCCGGGGCCAAACGCCGAAGCGTTCAACAACCGGAGGCTCCTCACCTGATTTTGCAACCATCTGATAACCCCGGTCAAACGCAAGATGCCTCTCCCCAGCTAGAAGAGTCATCAGAAGCCGCCGAACCACCACCAGACGCCACGGAACAGCCCCGGGAAGTCCCACAAATGCCGCAGGATACCCCACAACAGCCGATAGAAGCCCCGCAAGAGCCACAAGAAGCCCCACAACTGCCGCAAGAGCCACAGGCGCCACACAAACACAAGAAGCCAGCAACGCCAACACGAATGCAGATTACACAAAATCCCTTTCCACCTTTTTTAGGTCTAGAAGCCCAGCCGCCACCCCAAGAAGCCCAGCCGCCACAAGAAGTCACAGAAGCCCCACAACCGATACCACCGCCCCATACCGCCCCACAACCAGAGGCCCCAAATACTAACCCACCACCAAAGGCCACAAACCCACAGCATGAAGAAGCATCCAACGATGCCCCTGAAGGCGATGAAGAACCACCCCTTTCGCCGTTACATGACACGAGCTATGGTTGGATGATCCCACTGGTAATTATGCTGTTCGTAGTTTCTCTTGTGTGAATATAATTATGTTCATAATCCCAGTTTGGATGCCCCATGCTTAACAACCTTTAGAGTATCATGCCAACCTAGATTTCCCGGCTGTTTTCACTACATGTATCTCGTTTAGCTTGTCCGGTATATAGGCCTATAACCAACTTCAAGGTCGAAACTCCCGAAATGTTAATACAATTTCACTGCAAAAATAGTGTTTAGAAACGTGGTGCAAATTAGTGTTTATAGAGATTTGACAAGTAGAATTCCTTAACACTTGGCATCAAATGTATAAACACCTATATAATGTCAAATCCCTAAACATGTTTAGATTTTAAACATGAAAGGTGTTTAGATATTAAACAGACATTTCAAAATGTTTAGAAATGTGGTGCAAAATAGTGTTTAGAAAAGTGTTTAATTTCTAAGCACTGTTTTTGCAGTGCTGTTTGAGAATTCTTACTGGACGATGTTAACCTAATCGTATTTTCAAGAACCTCTATAGCACTCACGTCCACCAAGTTGTCACTGCTATAGCCATACATGCAGAACTTCCTGGACTTTGTTCAGGTTAAAGCAGCACTGGCACATTTTCACAAAATATGAGATTTCTTCAATTTGTTCTCATTAGGCCATTTGAAGAATAGAGATACATTTTACACATAAAAATAACATAATCAAAAAACAGATAGGGACGTTACAGAGGTTAGGAATTATGCAATGGTCTACCAATCGAACCCTCTTGATACGGATTATATATATTTGAGGACTCTGCAGTATTGAAGGCAGTATCAGTGATTTGCCAAATCAGAAAATCGAAAAAAAAATAATCAAAATAGGATTTTTATTACCCTGGCTTAATGATAGCATGCAGAAGGGGATTTTGCGATTGCGCATGTCCGTATGTATGTTTTAGGTTTTGGTTAGATTTTCGTTTTTCATTCAGTTCTGTCTTCAAAATGTTGAAGTCAGATGAAACCAGACTTTGGGTTAGGGTGCAATAGGGGTTCCTTCATATGTGGATGATGTCAGAGGCCAAAGACCACGGTCAAAGTTCATCTGAGCTCATGTCATCTTGCCAGGGGATCACGCAAGTTTACTTGCGGTATTTTTTTGGTCATTTTTCATTTGAAAAAAAAATAAATCTTATGCAAATTCTACAGACTTACTCTTCACTTTTATACTAAATTTCGAATATTTTGATTCTTGTGGGTGGATCACTAATAGTTCATTTAAGCTAATAGAGTCTGAGACAAATGAAAAATTCACAAACCGTAACTTTTCCGTGAAAACTTGTAGACTATATATTGATCTTTTTTTAAATTAATACAAGGTTGCCGAATTTACAGCGTGAATAAACGCTATTCGATTTGGTATTCTTCTGATTCTCAAATATACAGTTGTGATGAAAATCTTGTCAGTACTCGGTCTTTTATATTGAAAATTGGCCGAGAAAGTGTGTATTGACTGCTGTACAATAAGATAGAGGAAAACGTCCTTAAATTTACGACTGCAGGGTCTTTTCTTTAAGAACATTTTCTACGGCGGTCCAGAAAGTGTGTAGTCTGTGTCACAGACTGCGAAAGATATTATCTAAACTAGTACTGCGCGAGATACTATAACGTTATCAGTCCGTCATAGCGAATGCACGCAAATGAAACTAAATCTCAAATATCTCCGGAAAACGAAAGGGTTCTATGGAGATTTTTGCATAAGAGGGTCCGTTACTACACACTTAAAAATACGGGGTCAAATATGCACCGACTAAAAATAAAATGATCCCATTTGAGACAAAATGACTCTTTTTGTGGTCATATTTAACCCTAAAATTAGTTGTTTTAGCTCAAATGGGGTCATTGTATTTTTAGTCGGTGCATATTTGACCCCGTATTTTTTAAGTGTGTATGTTTTGTTTTGAATATGTATCGTAATTGGGTCTGAACCTATAGAACCTATAAATTGAACGTTTTTGTCGGGTACTTCGGTGCTCGCAAACACGGAAAAGTGAACACGCAATCGCTACGGGCCGCATCCTTTTTTCCAACAATGCCTTTCGGTATTATTCCAGTCTTGAGAATTTTCAAACACTGGTTTCAATTTACGCCAACTTTTTTTTCGATTTTAGAAACAGGATATACGTACTTACCGGACCGCCGTAAACATTCTTTTAAATGAGTGCACATAAAATTGCCAGGAAGAAAATTGCATTTTTGCAATTAGTAGATTTTGAGTTAAAAGGCTCCGAAATCTTGAGCTTTGCGCCATTTCAAAAATCCCTAAAACGTTATTTATTCAAATTTAGTTCCAGTCAGGCTAGGTATTCTCAGGGTCCAATAACGCGTGTGAACTTAACGAGGTCCGAGCATGTAACGTCTACAACCGCACACCAGCATGCGCTCATTGCAACACAGTATTTACGGTCGAGTTTCATGAAAAACGGTGTTGCATTTCCAGAACGAAATTTTGTGTATTTGGGTATAAAGTCTTTTCAACAATGCTTTATTGGAACATAACGGTAATATTTTGATAGGGGCCGTTGAGCTGCATTTGGGGCATATAGGTTTGCCATACGTTCCATTATCTTTCTGCGATATTTGCCTTCAAATAAACATCGAAATAAGAGAAAATTGATGTCCGAAACACAATATCAAAATTATAAAAAAATTTAAAACACTTAGGCAGCTTGAATCTTCTGCCGAACAACAAGTGTTGCTTTGTTGTGAAACCTGTGTAGAAATTATGTATGATGTTTTTCTTGTATCTCACTTTATTTTTATATTTTTTGAAATATCCGTGAAAACCCCTTGTTTATACGTTATCCTTCACAACGCAGTTCCTAAGTTTGGTAAACGTCTAAGATATTGATTGTGCATCTTTTTCAAGGTAAAACAAAATGCTGCAGTGGAAATAGTGTTTTCCTTCAGCTCACAATGACTATTAAAAATTCTACGAAATTTTTGAATGTGTAAAAATGCGACTTGTTAAGGAAGTGTCATTTTACGTTATCCACATTTTTTCTCAGGCAACCAAACAAGCTATTTACATATTGCTCAAAGTTGGCATAGATACTTGATTTTCGCGACGCACCAAAATTAATAAATTTTCAAAACAGATTACTTTATTAGCCAATGGAGATGTGAAAAATTGTAAACGTTACTACGTATTGTGTCACGTTTATCGTTATTACGTTAATGCATTTTATTAACAGCATCACTATACTTGGCCTAGAATGATCTTTAGATATTTAAGTAAAGGTAATCTTATTGTTTATTATAAAATTCTAATTTTCAGGCAGAATCAATACTCGGGGATTAACGTAATAAACTACACAAATTGGAGCTTATTTCTTGAGTTCACTTAGCTACTCAAACTTTAACTTCGTACAAATAAAAATTGTTCCCAGCAACCTCTCTGATAATGTCATCAGTTGTCATATTTTGTTGATTAAAAATTTTGATAACGTAATCAACCCCATTTTTTTTCTGTACCAAAATGTTTGTGTGTATACGGACTGTGCAGAAACGTAAGAAGTGTTGTTGGCAATATTATTTTTTCCCGTGATAGGTATTGAAATCTTAAATGTTTCAAACATAAAAACATACAATTTTGAGACAATTTTTTTTGGTCTTACCTCCAAAATGCACCGTTTTCATGAAAATCGACCATACTCCACGTATAATTGCTCCAATTTATGAAGACGTTTCATATAGAATTCCAAAGTGAGGTATTGTCATTTAATCCGTCAAGCGATACTACACATAATACAGCACATGACGGAATCAAAATGTAATACATACAAAATAAGTATAAGTTAAAAAAATAAAAAAAGTTTTAAAACACGTTTCAGCAAAGGTTTTCGCAGAGTTAATAACAGAAAAAAATGACCGTATGAATGCAATTTAACACTATAGAATGGATATCACTATCAGTTTATTGGCCATTTATAAGACTGAATTTTGTTTGAATTGCCGTACGTTTTGGCACACAGTGATGCCAAAGAAAATCCGCCGCCCAATGGTTATGGTACAGGAAATATGTGCCAAATGAAGACACACGAAACCGTATTTGATGGTATGATTAAAGAATTTATTGGGTATTTTGAATTTGCACAAACAAAAATTATGACTTTGTAATGTTTCCAATTAATACATAATATAAAACATAAGCCTATACATATACAGTCCTAATATGGTACTTTTTTCCTTTCCCCTTGTGTGTGGTATTCTATAGGTTTTCTACATGACTCCGGCATCGTGGCTATCAATCTCCAGCCAGACGACCTGCAGAGCATTCGGGACGATGTACAAAGATTCAGGGAGGAAACCACAGCATCCTTGGAGGAAAATGCTAAATCCCTCAAAGAACTCCACAGTAAAGTGGATGTTTTAACTAACATCATGAGGGAAGTGTGCGCCATGATCCAGCAGGGGCGGCAGCAAGTCCGAGAACGACTGCAAAATCCAGTCCCGATCCCGGCAGGACAGGGTCATCGGCAGCCTGCAGTAGCAAGACACAACAACGCCTTCCTTCCTGGTTCAGATGATTTTGATGTCATCATTGGTCTTCCGGATGCCAACGTCAGCATGAAGAAGATTGAATACATGGATGTGGTCCAGAAGGCGGACACTGGGAAGAAGATGGTATTGAAATTGCTTTCTTTACATTTTACAGATGAGGAGTTGGCTAGGTTTAACTTCAAGGGTGGAAACACACGTGTCGCAGGAGGTGTGGTAATAGAAAAGATTCCAATTGATACAGTGCCGCGGTTTCGTGCAATTATGGCACAGGCTGAGAAAGAATTTCCTGGCTGCACGATTGGTACTGCAGGCAGGGATTTGCGCACGTCCGTCGCCAACAAGTGCAACAAAATTCGTGTTAGGAAAACGAATGCTCCGATTGCCCCACAACCAGCAGAATAAAATTCTGCACTGGTAACACCAAATATTTTATTGTTTCTATTACCACACACTCCAAGTTAAACTTTGCCAACTTCTCATCTGCAAAATACAAAGAATGTTTTTCAATCCGGTGTATGTGTGTATGTATGTGCGATTATACGGTCGATTTTCATGAAAACAGTGCATTTTAGAGACCAGACACACCCATAAAATTGTTTTAAAATTGTATGTTTTATGTTTTAAAACATTACAATAATTCAGTTATGGGTTGTTTTACAATCAGGGAACCTCGGCTGTCTCATTTGGGGTGAAAAATTAAGTCTCATTATTATTTTCAATATTTATATTTTTGTATTGTAGCCAAGTCAAGAAGTATAATTCCAAAATTTAAAGGCGTGACATCTTCGTGAACAATTTTATGATTATTATTAAATATTGCATATTTCGGAGAGGACAAGATTTTGACAGAACACATTTGGGGTGAATAAACAAAGTGCTTTGATTATTTTCATTGTTAATGTATTTGTATCATAGAGAATTCAAGCAGTAAGTTCAAAAATTCAGAGGTGTGAGGTCATCAGGAACAATTTCTATGGTTAGTGAAACTTCATGTTTTCGGAAAGGGCAGATTTTAAAGGAACACTGACTTATAAAATTTGACCATGTGATACAAGAAACATTAATGGGTATAGTCACCAAGAGTTTACTACGAATGTATAGAACTTAAACTAGAGTTTTTACAGAAAATATCACAAACCAATCTGAATTTATTTTAAGCTTTATTAGCCTAAATATGGAGGATACATTTCTTGACGGAATTTACCACTAAAATTTCAAATTGATACCACGTGTTACCAAATGGTCACATTCTTTTAAAATTTCTGGATATTGTTTTGCTTCAAATGTTATTCGTAAGTGTAATGTTGTCCCAAATGTTCTTTATGACCGTGCTGAATCTACAGCTGTAGGTAGTGCTTTTTGGTGGTCTTTAAGATGACACCCTGAGGTACCCTGATTGTAAAACAACCCTTTAAATGGGAAAAAATAATGTTGTCATCAACACTTCTTTACGTTTCTGCACAGTATGCACACAAGCATTTCGACCAGCAATAGAATAGGGATTATTACGTTTTCATAAATTTTAAAGCATCGAAAATGCCAAGTAATGACATTTTCAGAGAGGTTACTGGGAACAATTTTTATTTGTACGAAGTTTGAGTAGCGAAATGAACTCATGATACATTCACACCATATCACTTCATGACCAAATTATAGTTGATGGAAATAAAACCCATTCAATTAACGTAATAAACATTACACAGTAACGTATAGTAAACATTGTTACCATTTTTCACATATGTTTGTTGGCAAATGAGTGTGTCTATGCTACTCTTGTTGATCAATATTTAAATAGCTTGTTTGGTTGCTGAGAAATGTGGATAATGTAATACACTTCTTTGTAAGGTCTCATTTTTTTCACAGTTCAACATTTCTTAGACTTTTTAATAGTCATTGTAAGCTGAAGAAAACTGCCGCACTATGTTTACCTTGAAATAAGATGTACGATCAATATCTTGGTATTAGTTTTACCAAACTAAGCAACTGCTTTGTGAAGGAAAACGTACTAAATGAGGTTTTCACGGCATTGTGTTTGTATTTAACAAGTAGAAAAAAAATTTGGAATACAAGGAAAAATAGTACATCATATCTACACATGTTTGGTAACAGGAAACATTGATATTCCGAAGAATTCAAGCTGCTAAGTATTTTTTAATATTTCTTTTAATAATTTTGATGTTTTGGGGACATCAATTTTCTATTTTTCGATGTTTGAAAGCAAATATCTCATAGAAAAGAAAATGAAGAGTGTGGCAAACTATATGCCCAAATGCATCTCAACGGTTCCTATCAAAATATTACCATTTGGTTCCAATAAAATTGTTCCAAAGTTTTATCAGCCAAAGATACAAAATAGTTGGAAATGCACTGTTTTCATGAATATCGACCATAACATAAAATGCTATTTTTTATGGAGCGGCCCACGCTTTTTACATTCTTTGGTTATAGTAAGCGCGAAAGCCGAGAACCGCGATTTCTAGTTATTTTTGTTGTTGAAATAATTGTCAAGTGGGTGTATTTTTTTATGGAAAGCTTTATATCAGTGCAAAAATCAGGGCTTTCGATATTTTTATTCAGCTGGACTGATTTAGCTCAACATTTGTAATCGGATGTTTTGGTGATACGCATGTATGTATGTGTGAATGAATTGTGTGTAGCCTATAGCTGCCTATGCTTGTATGCAGGCGTGTGTACGTATATGTACGTAGGCCCACGTATGTGTCTTAATGTGTATGTTTTGGTGTTAGTGTATGTTTGTATAGCAAAAAAAATGCATAATATATGGTTTTTCAATAGATTCAAACCTGCATCTTGCAACTCCATGCGATAGTTACACGTTGTTTGACTATCTCCCCTCTTGGTACACAGCACGAAGTTAAAAAAAAAGACTTTCAGCTTATAGATTCCTTATGTTTCTTCGCAAATTTCCCTGAAAAGTTAAAACCCAATTAACCAAGCGTTAAATTTAATTCCGTGGAGTACGCCAAATACAATCTCCATAAGCTCCACTCGTATTTAAAGTATGAAGTCCGTCCTGTTGTATTGAATTTTCACTCTTTTGGAAATAAACCTATACTCTTATTTCGAGAGTAAGACACAGTTTTCATTTTGTCTCGGCCGACAAAAGTTTCGGAAGGGTATCTAAAAGGTGCTCCAATCCCCGTTACCCGTGCTAAAAATGTTAACCCGAACATTTGGGCATGGGCCTATCTTTCTTTCTTTTTTTTTGATGGGCTCATATAGTTGCCACACTTGGGTATATTGTATGAGGGGGACCCTATCCGTAAATTCATTCTCCCATGTTGTGAAATAGTCAAAATTATAGTATTTGGCACAAAAAAGGTCACTTTTGCCATATCTTTTTCGTAATTGCGCTAGATTACCCAAACTTGGGTTGAATGAGGGCACATGCCTCTACTAACGCCGCTGTGTAACTTTAATTTTTATTGCAACGCAAACTTCCCAACAATGATTACACTTTTCAAGATTCTGGTCCATTGCAAACTTGGGGGCTCGAGAACTGAATTTTTTTGAACGAAAGTAGGAGTCTTTCGGAACTGATTTCAATAATTTTCCTGGACTTCTGAACAGATTGTGGGGCCAAATCAGAGGTTGAGCTGAAGAACAGGCAACATTTCCCCAATTTTAGTCATGGAGCTATTTTATTGTTGAGTTGTGGGTTTTCGGAAGTGCATCATACTTCAACAGGGTCTTAAGGGACTAATAGTGTCACCCTGGTGCTTTTGTTTTTACACGAAATTGTCTGATTTTTTGCCAACCATTTTAAACATCAAACTGTGTCTATAATAGTTTTACCAACAAAGGTTTCCACTGCAGACAATCCTGAGCTGTATTTTTTTTAAATATAATAAGATTAAACCACTGTTGTGGGGACCATCTTAAAAAATTAAGTCACACAAAACCGCTTGTTTAAACGGCGGAATTTAAGACACATTTCACGCCGTCAGGCGCAAGGGGCACCATCGCGTCGCGCGGGTGATTTTTTGCGGCGTAATGAAGTGTCCGCGTGTTTTAATGTACTTTTTCGCGAACGCATCTTGGGAAAACCGAACAAATAACTTTTGAAATGTAAACAAAGCGCTAATTAGACAAGAGGAATTTCAATTTCTTTCATAATTGTTCTGGAGTTGAACCAAATTGTTTGTATCAATAGTGCATAAAGATGCATTTTGAACACTTGCACAACATACTCCAATTTTGAATTTCAAAGATAAGTTATTGAGAAAGAGACAGCTTGAAATGGCGTGAAAAATCACTTTTTTTACTAAACCATGGATTTCTCAATGTTCAATTTTCGCAAAATTTGCAATTTTGCCGACAAGATAACTAACTCCAACAAAAATACCGAAGTAAAAGGTAAGGTTTAAACTTCTAGGATAGCAATTGGTCTTCTTCAGGGACGGTTTTCCTCACTTTTCATTTTCGATTTCTAACAAAGATATTCCTCCAATATATACTCAATTTTGGAAAAGACAAGTAGAAAATCACCACTTTTTGACATTTTTCCTTATATTTCGAAAAGTAAGCTCTATTTTTAAAAAATGAAAAAACCGTCCCTAGACAAATTGTCTTGTTTTAAAATAAATAACATAAGAAATCATGAAAATTTCAAATTGTTTTTTGTTATGCTGTCTGAAAATTTTGGGGCAAAATCATGTTTTTTTAGTATTTTTCTCAAAATAAGGAAAGTTTTACATTAATCTGATGCCATCATCGGGTTCATCGTCCAATTTGCTTTCTAGGAAATGTAACTTTTACAGACAATAATCAAATATTTGCCGAAAGTTACAAAACCAAAATAGAAGATACTCGGAAAGCTCAGTGACACTGCCCTTAAGAACAGCAGAAGAAGCGCGAACTGTTGATCTTGACCGCTGGACGCGCCCCTGTTATGAATAACTTCACTGAGGACGATTTTGATGCCAATGCTCAAAATATTATTTCAAAACGATCAGCACTAATTTTACTTTATATGTTTGTGAACGCATACAACCACCCCAAACCGCGGTAGGTCAGAGTTTAATTTTTATCCGACTCGCATGTGACAGCTTGATTGGAAACCGATTGCAAATAAAATAACATGTTATATAGTATCGATAAACACATAAAAATACACTAGACAATTTTTTTGTTTGAAAGTTTTAATCAACCAGGGTTGTACCATAAAGAACTTGCAATTATTTAAACAGTTGTGAACATGGAACTAGAACGAGTTAAAAACTTTTACACAGCGTTTTTACAGTGTATAATTTCCAAAGTGTATGTTGAAAGTGAAAGACTGCATTTTTTTGCATTTTGTACAATTGTTTTGAAAACACATATTTTGCCCCAAAATATTATTCCATATAACATGTTCAATTTTAATTTTGCTGATTGGGGTAGTATTGTGGCCTTAGACATGCATGTCACGTGCAACAATTTTCTCCCGAAAAGCGTTTAAGCCTTTTCTCCCTATCTGTTCTAGCATTTCCAGAGTAAGGGAATGGCGAGAGAGCCAGTGAAAGGTAGCAAATCGCTGGCCCGGCCGCGATTTTTTTGTTTTTCTGTAATTAACTTGCATGTATTACAGCCTCATCTTTAATGGCCACAGATCACTTAATAACATGCTATTGATCGTTTCTATTGTTAGATGTGTCTATTTCCTTAATTTTGTGATGGTTTAATGCTTTTTCGACCCCGGCACTCCTGCTGAATTTGACAAGTAGAATTTGTTTCAAGTTTTCCACTATAGTGTATAATTCACAATTTATCTACGGAAAAAATGTCGCGACCCGGCCAGAGACTTCGTGGCCATAATTTATGCGTCTTCGGTTGATAATAATCGGTACATAGCGCATTTGTCTCACTCAGTGCTGGCGGGAGTCATAGTTCGGGATCCATAGACGATAACGGAATAAAGCTTGAAACTAATGTTGCGTGAAGAGTCAACTGATTGCCATATTCCATACTGTTGTAGCCGGACTATGAGTACGCCGGACTATAATTACTTCTACACCGAATCGGGAGTACACGGTATCCTATTTTTAATTACTCTCTGAGTCGGCCTTTTAACACGCAGTAAAGCAAAAACCTTAAAGGTCCCAGGAAATGCAAATATAATTGATGTGGTTTGTGTCAAGTCAACAAGGACGGACGAGAAAACATTCAATATTTGGGTGGTGATGACATCATTAGTGAAACTATTGATTTTTCAGAGTAATAGAAAATTCCAGGTTACTGGTGTGAATTATATTCATGGCACTGACTGAAAATCAATAATTTCACAAATTATGTCACTGGTAGTGTATTCTTTTTTGTGGCCCTGTTTATTGTAATGGAATGTCCCGTAAAGATTTAGACTAGCTTTATCATCTCATTTCCTGGGACCTAGATTATAACTATCTTTACCATTCATACCTTAACTTGTATATAAAATTGATATACCATAACAATGAAAAACACAACTATATGTGTTATGTCATTACTCCTATTGTACATACATGTATGGCGCTGACCTTAGCAATAATTTGAAAAAAAAGGTCAGTTCACAAGTGCAAGTACAAGTGTGGCAAGTAAATAGTTATTAAAATTTCAAATTCTCTGAACATAATGTGTGTGCTGTGTTTTTTCCTGTTTTCCATCTCGTCGTGAGTGCGGTTCTTGACAGCCAAAACGAAACTGCGTTTAAAGCCACTGTCAGTATTTTTTTCTCAAAAATCGAAGTGCCCATTTCTTCTCTAATTGCTAGTATCAAGACCTTATATTACTCTTCTTTGTGAATAACGGTCACTTAAGCATTTCAAAGCGGGCATGAAGATGCCATTTTCGACTGTTTCTGGACCTTAAAAAAAGTCGGATGCCGACTTTTTTTTAGTAAACAAAGCATTGAAATCGCCACGCTTTAGCCACCTTTAGCTACAGGGGTCTTTACTACAACAATTTTCAATACAACTGCAAAAAATGGGGGCGCGATTTGTTTACATTTTGAAGATATCGCTGACAGTGGCTTTCGCAAATTAAAGATTTTCAAATCAAAAGGAATTACTTTTGGCATACATAAAATTTACATTGTACCTTTCGCATCAGTATATCACGTGCTCTATAAGCACATGACACTGAATGTGCGCGAAAGGTTTAATGTAGTTTGAGACCCTTTGAGTTAATTTGACATTAAATTTTGAGGGTCTTTGAGCAGTGTGCAACTTCCCCTATTTAGCATAGCAAAATGCTACCCATTTTGAAGTAACTGCTACACAAATTGTGGCTTGTATAGCATTTTTTTACAATGCTAAATATATAAAAGCATCCCATTTATGATAAAATTGTCAAAACTGCTATACAAAAATTTTCAAAGGAATTTGCACACTGCCTTTGGGTTAATTTGACGTGGATTTAAATTGCGTTAAACTTAACGCCACGTGCACATGTTTTGCTTTTTCGACGTTCAGTGTAAAAGAACCCACAAGCCATTCTAGGATTGCTTTTCCGATAAAGAAAATGATGCCTCAGTCAAAAAATGCAAAAGAGTGAATTTCAATCTTTAAACAGCCACTACAGGACCCATTCAAAAAAGAGTGAAAGTTAACACTTTCGAAAGAACATTTTTGGATCAAACTTGAATTATTGTTTCGGTTTATCAAGAGTAGGCTAAATTAAACGAAAAAATATTCGTCGGTAGGTGTGGAATTTAACCTTTAAAGAGTGGCCCACTAGTCGATCTAAAAAACGAAATTCACTCTTTCCGTAATAGGTTTTTGGTTGAAAGTGACCAGGGACAGAAATAAATTTGTTGGAACCGATGTCCTCTGATGCTCTTGTCACGTCTTTGTGTCACTGATCCCGGCATTTGTCCCCTTGACTCTATTTTTATGTGCCTCTTAAGTGTCGACAAGGGGCTAAAATTCAATTAAAATTACCCAAATAAAAATTAGGTAAATCCTAAATGACCTATTTTGCAGCCATAATCACGTTTTAGGTGTCAATAGTCCAGAAAGTAAGACAAATTTTGCGTGTAACTTAGAAAAAAAGCGGTGACCTAATAGGGGTAAGTCGGGTAAATTTGCCGAACACCATTCGATTGAAAACAATAAGTCCGTGCGAAAACAAGGCTTGGTAAAGATAACCATATTAATAAAAAGTGTAAGCAAAATTCTAACTATACACACGTTTTTCTTTACTCATCTGTTAGAAAAGAAGTTATGAAAAAACGCGGCTAATCTCGAACGTGGTTTTTCAATGGCAGCCCCTTTTGGGAAATGGCAATTCTTGTTTCTTCCAACATATATTTTGTAAAGCTCGATGAGAGTTTCAAATTATGTCGATGAAATGAACACGCCTATATTGGTTGCCATGGTAACGGGTAATCCAGAACGGTCGTGCCCCTGTTGAACAAAGACATCGGTAACAGGGAAAATAGAAACCGTGAAACAAACGATAGTGCATAGTACTCTGACAACCGCATTAATGTAAAATAGAAAAATATATATGCCTATAGCTGTCGACACATGGTCGAACTGCATGGCCTACATGTCTTGTAGATTTAAAATGACTTTATTTTCCCCGGGGTGGGAAGGGGGCACTTGTATTCAAAGGTGGATATGATGCGTGATGAACGTGAACATGGACTACTAGAGGCCTACATGTACTCTAAACAAATATTTCCACCGACTAAACACACCCGCTAAAACACCCGGCTAAAACATACCCCAAACAAGTATTTTTGTCTGTTTTGCTACCCTAAACAAGTAAGCAATTATCTTGCTTTGCTTTGTACTTCCGATAATTTTGATTATTTTTATTTTAATACCACTTTTAACATCCCTAAACACATACATATCAATTTCATATATAAGAAAGAAATAAACCCGTTTCCATATTTTGCTGTTTTGACACCTGTACACCGCCTGCTGGAAAAAAGACCCTTTTATGCGTTTATTTGTTTGTTTTCGCGCATCAAATCCATCTTTATGATATTGTTTAAATAATGACGTCAAGATCAGGCTACGTTTGAATATTCATTAGTTCATACATAAATTTCAAGTAATGACGATTCGCGCGTGCGTAATCATCCATGATCCATTATACCATGAGGTTATGTACCGGACTGCCGGTAAACATCTATGGGTTGTTACTTTGCAATGGATTATTTTTAATCAAATCCTTCACTATTTCAAAAAATAACACACTGAGTAAGTGATTAAATGTCTCATTAACCCATTTCAAGATGTTACTTTTGTGGATGGCTAGGATTGATATAAAAATACAGCGTTTACAATCGCCTTTCTCGGTGCTATTGTTGGGAATCCCCAAACAGCTGTCGGGACAACGGCAATTAGGAATACGTGATACCCAAAATATAATTTGCGCGTGCGCAATTTTTTATCTTCCACGTGCATTACAGCCCGCTCGATTGAAGTGTGAGGAAGATACGTGAGCCGGTGAAAGCAAGCTGCGCAGCAGTACACAAGTTGCATTGGTTTTTTTTTGGAACAAAGTAAACAACAACACTAAAGTTGACCGGACAATGCATTGACAGACGACGGAGACGAGATAAAATGACATATGTAGGAAAAGAAATAGAAAAAAAAGCTAGGAAAATTCTAGCTAGACCATTGAGTTGGTCTCATTCGTTGTGTGTATAGGCCTACACCCACATAACTTCAGATAGTTGAGTAGATTTTATTCTAAATACTACAGCACACGAATTAGCATCACTACAGTTCAGTAATTTATTGACATTTACCATGCATATGCTTACTGGTATAACGGAGACAGATAAGAATGAAAAGTACAACCATATATCGTAGACCAATTTGGGAAAGATATTATAGATAAATCATTCAATTAAAAATAACTTCAGAGTGCAAAGATCGCAAATATCGGTACGGTCTTTTTCAGTTTACATGATGCGATGTTTTGCCTAGGGGATGTTGCTCAGAGCAGGCGCAGCTAACCCAGCAGCACAGTAAAAATCTTGAAAAGGTTGCAGACATTGCGACCAAGTTTTACGTACGATAGTCAAATAACCATAATGCTGTGCAGTGTTTTCGCCACATTACCCGATGCCAATAAACGCCTGTATGCACTAGCGGTGAACTGAAGCGAAATTGGCGCAATGCATTTTCGATCAATCACTAGTCAAAACAAACCCAGCACAATGTTTCGGCGACCACACGCAACGTGGCCCACACAGCATGCAGCTGTTCAGTGTTACTTTCCTCAGACCTGCACAAATAATTGGACCGTTATATACGATCATAACGATGTAGAGGTGTCAATAAACAAACACAGTCAAGGCAATTGTTATGCGAAATTGTTTGTGGCACACTTTGCAAATGGCTGGCTTGTTCAGTCAACCGTATGAGGTCAACATCTCACTTCCGAGCCTGGCTGGGTAGAATGGTGGCGGGAGCCTGGCTCGAGTATACGTCGGATACTTCTCGGGATTGGCTGTGTTAGCTATTTCGACAAGAGCCCTCCTAGCCCTATAGACTTACTGTGTAAAAGTAAATATCGCTCAACCGAAATGGGGTACATTTTTGCTCATGACTTCCAAACCAAGATTTCACAGGGTAAAAGAAAAAATATAGCTTTCTTCAGATATCAAAATGTTGACCACTTCCAGTAAAATCTGGGATTATGGAGATGATGTCGATAGGTTGATGAGGGTTCTAGTATTACAAGAGGTATTTTATAAGGTTAGATTTCGAGCATTGGAAAGTGTTTTTAAATTGATGATTATTAAGTGATTTTCATGTTTGTGTTATATAATTATAACTTGCATATATGTTATGGTTGTTTCAGATTCAATCAATAGCAAGAGAATTACAAGTTTTAAGTATAATGCTCAAGTGAAATACTAAGTTAAACTTCTTTTTCAAGACTAATAGAATTGTCAGTTATGAGACCATGCTCATTGAACTTGTATTGATGTTGCCTTAATGTTTCAATTGTTTTTATGGATTGAAATTTCCATCTAACGTACATCTGTCCACCTTCGCTAAAACTAATTATGACTTCATCAATTCAGGAAATTAAAAACAAAACAAAGCAAAAAAATTGTAGAAATGACACTAGCCACTTGATTTGGAAAAGATTTGCAATTATTGGCACTAACCATTTTCAAATGAATTGGTGGAGTAATTCTGATTGATAGTGATTTATTATGGGAGCATAATCCTACATAAAGCATTAAAATATGAAATTTGATTTTCTTCCATTCAGAGATTCAGATTAAGTTGTATTAGCATTTTATCAGTTCAGTACATAATATAATATATATATATTAAAGATATTTAAGAAATAAATAATACAAACATCTTTAATGTATAAAATGTACCGAGTTATGTAATGGCATGAATTCAATGACAGGAGAGGCCATAATAAGTCCGGAGGACTTTGAGCATGACCCCACCATACATAAAAATAATATTTAAAATTAAATTATTGATAGGACTGGACCGGACAGGACGGGACAGGACACGACAAACACTTAGGGAAAGACAAGACGAGAACATTGCAAATTGTTTTAACAAGATCACGAGGGCAAGGGAGCATGAAGTACGTGTGAGCCATTCATGGGAATAGATGAAGGAGATGACAAGGAAGAGGTATTGCAGTTAAAGGAATAATAACATGAAGTTTATGACAGATTGATAGATCAAAACATTACTTATTCAGACCTATTTGAATATTATTAATCAGTCATTTTTAGTTTAGTTTAAAGGGCATAGTGGTTTTCGAGTTATATGCATTACTTAGGCATTCCAGAATTTTTGGGACCTAATATTTACTGAATATTTAATAGGTTTAGTGAGGGTCTTGTTGTAATGTATTGTTCGCATTTCTGGTGTTGTACCTGTGTAACACTATGTTTGGAAAAAAAATATGAACACCTCATTGATAATATGAAGGATTCTTTTCATCTCTAGAATAAATTATTAAGATTGCTATCCTATAATGTAGTTGTTTCAAAAATGTAAATTTGAAAATTAATTGAAAGGAAAAGGCAATAAAAACACTACAAAATCTATAAAGGGGCCCAAAATAAACAAAACGAAAACAAAGAGCATTTTTTGGTGACTCAATTTAAAACAGTAAAAGTAAGAATTCTCTAAACAAATGGCACAAGTTTCCATAGTACCCTACACAGATCGAATCTGTGTAGTGGGATATAACCCACTGGTAAAACCAGATGTTTATAAAAACATGCTGCAGCACCATAGGTGTATTGGAAACCACTGTACACATCTCTACATTAGCAGCGGGACACCAGATGCCAAAAATTTACATGCAATAAAATACGAGTCCAACTGATACCTTGATCACATATAGTGATACCACATAATCAAAGCATGTTTTTTTGAGTGCTGATATCATGAAAATCCATAAGAAATTGGAAATTGTGCCCACACCGTTCATAAGTTCCTGTGTTATTGTTGCCATGAGAACAAAGGAAGATATCAAGGAGTGTTTTACTCACCCCAATCAATATTGGGATAACTATTGAATGGGTTATCAATCTTGTTGTTGTTTTCAAGTCTGCAGTACAATGGTTTTCCGTGCATTGTTGAACACATAATTACATTAAGAGCATAAACCATGGCATGTATTAATTAAAAAATACTCATATCAAACTAAAGATAGTCACCTAAAATGCTTAATTCCAAGTGTGAGCTGAATCAGATTGTCTTTTCATGGCAGTTACACATATTATGCACAGTAAACAGTGCCATAGGATACGTGTATACCTGAAAATTCCGGATCCGGAATTGCTAACCAGCATTGTGATTTCTCTTGAAGGACTTCGATTTGAGCTTAGTTATTTCACACAGTGATTAGTATATAGACCAGCATTATGTATATGCAAAAACAGGATTGGTTTGAAAAATGAGTGCACCCTCATCGGGAATCTCCAAGTCAGCCTTTAAATGACCGTTTCTTGGGTTTGGAAAGTACACATCTTTTGCAGGCGCATGCGGGGTTAACCACGAACCCCGATGATTTTGAAATCATAATTCCAAAATTATGATTAATATTACTAAGATGTAATTGAACTAAGTTTAGCTGAATTTTGTAATGAACTAGCATAGACCTTGCCACTGTAAATGCCATAAGCAGGTCCCCATTTTGGAAATCCCCATCCCAAATGGGCAGCTCATATCTACCTCCCCCGTGTTTGAGGTGTTTGTTAATATTAGGCCATATTTTTTAAAGGGGTAAATATGGAACTCTTTCCAAACACCAAAAAATAAATATTCATTTAAAAAATGAAAAAAAAAAGAAATAGAAATTGCAAATGTTACTTTGTTTAAGTGAAAACATAATAAAAACTTTGACACTCATTTTGAATCAGAAAGGGCCCAGACACAAATGCGACCTTAACTTCAAGCAAGTGGACTTTAGAAAAGCCCTCATTTAATATGGCAATGGTCCAATGTATGTGATTGGTGCATACTGTAACCGTCCTATGTTACAGGAATGGACTATCCCGACCAGCAGGCCCATACATGGTGGTGGTTGCATTTTGGACCATATTGACATGGTCCAAATGTTGACAAAACTTGAAAAGGAATCCACTTTTAGTTATCCGAGTCCAAAAGGGCCATTTTTGAAGGGGGTTACTCAGGTTACCTGGTAGGTCTACCTTACTACAAAGTTACATTTTTTACGAAGCTTTCCCCCGTACCCCCTAAATAAATTTCGCGAGTATGTGCTTCTATATAGTCACCTAAAAGAGAGATGACCGAATCTAGACATTACCTAGATTCAAATTGAACTTGTCCCATTTGTGTTATGGTTGCATGGCCCGGGGAGTAATCTCTTATTTCACCTTTCTTAAAATGTCACTATACCTTAATACCTTGACCTTGGTGTTAAATTTAAAAAAATGGTACATGTATCCCCTTATTGCCAATTCACCCACTATCGCCTATAGGGCCTATATGATGTGCTGAATATTTGTATTTTTGTAACCAAATTTACTTTGCTCAAACCCATCGATGCACATGCAGCATTTAGGAGGATCGAGGCTGATGGGGGGACAATTCCACGCTAAGTTTAGAGGAATTAAACCATTTTCTTGGATTTTTTGATTGGCATAGCAACCAGTATAATCTGTATAAGCTTGTACAGACTGAGACAAAATATGTAACACAGTGACCTGCACCAAGCCATCTCTGTTTAAATACTTTTTATAATCAATCACTTACCTGTAGTACGCTAGAACGCATTCAAATTATTCAGCTCATAAGTTTCATTTCACCTGTAATTGAGACTGAATTAAGTAAAACGCCCTGGGAGCTATTCCAGCTCTCATAACAACATCTATTAAGGTGTAGTTGCAAGATGAAAGCAATTGTTTGATACTTTTTGTACTACAAGACCACTCCAATCTTGCTCAAGTAGAAGAGAAAATAGTACTCACTGATCTCACTGAGACAGTGAAATAGTGTGTCTGTGTGTGTTTAGGTTTAACACTTTGTAACAAGTGCATCATATATATACAACTCATAAAGAGGTGTACTATGTCAAAGGTCAATGGCATTAAGACAGGATGTTGCCACTCATCTGGGGTTGATTGTCCATAACTGATTAATGTTTATTGTATTGTCTAGATGATTATTGTGGCTATAAGAGCTTTCAGGATAGTACCATCACATTAAGTGAAAGTGTTAAAGCCCCCAAATGATATTGTGTTTACTGTGCATCAATAGTAAGTGTTCATTAAAAGGTGCCAACGCGAGATTTTCACCATATCAGTGGTCCCCTTAAAAAAATTGAAAGTACGATTTTGGCTCCCCGTATGTCCTCTTTCATATCAAGAATATCCCCATCCGAAAGGATTAAGCTGAGGAATGGTTACTATGATACCGTCCTTGTTTGATCATATTAGCATAGGTTTTTGCCAAGTTGGGGAAATTGCTAACACACACATCTTCAAATTTGCATAGCAAATGGCAGAAACTGTGTAGCACGTTGCTATGCTAAACAAGCTATCGCGAGCCCTGGTAGTAATTAAAAAATAGTCCACTAAAACTTAAGATAACCACCTAAACATATAGTTATGGTGGCTTAACTTAAATATCCCAATGTTTAGAACGAATTTTATTTTTTTTGTTTCATACAGTAAAATTTATTATTAGTCGCCCGACCAGTTTTGGGCACCAAGTGTTAGGTGGAATAGTAGAAAAATTTCATGCACCACATGTTAGATCCTAATATGTGGGGATAATCGCCTGGGTGGATGTAGAAATCAGAAGTGGTGCAATTTTTGTTAGAGGCCAAAAAAAACAGTCAAAATTGACCAACCCAAATTAGGGTTTGGTAAAATCATAAAATGGCGTTTCCAAACTCCATATTAACTTAAATTTGTTAATTTTCCCCACTATATAGCGGTAGATTCAAGAAGGATTTGAATGTTGGTTGTAATTGGTGTTATTTTTGACCCCAGACCAGAAGGACCAAAAGGGGTCAAAATTGACCCAATTAAGGTAACAATCATAGGTAGATGGTGATTGTAATTCATATTAATGTAATAATATTTAATTGTCCCCACTATATAGCTTACAGATTCAAGAAGAATTTGAATGTTGGAATCTGGGGTTATGTTTGACCACAGAAAGGCCCAAAAAAGGGGTCAAAATTGACCAAATGATGTTGGTTAAAAATCATAAAATGGTGATGTATTATTCCATCTTAAACTAGTATTTCATTTCCCCCACTCCTATAGCAGAAGATTCACGAAGAAATGGAAAATGTTGGAATTTGGTGTTAATTTTGACTCCAGAAAGGGTGAAAAAGGGCTAAAGTTGACCCAAATAGGTAAAAATCATAGAATGTGGTTGTTTGTACTTATTCCAACTTTATATTAAAAGCAGTAGTTTTTCATTTTTTCTCCACTCTATAGCAATCGATTCAAGAAGAATTTGAATGTTGGAATCTTTCTGGGGTCAAAATTGACACAGAAAAGCAAAAAAAGGTCAAAAATTGACCCAAAATATGAGGTCAGTAAGAAAAGTTAAAAATGGCAAGGTATCATTCCACTTATAACTAGCATTTTAACCTTCTAAATGAACCTCATTTCTATATATATATTGGTAGTAGATAATCATCTAAATTTGACATTTTGGATCAAGGTACGCCCCAATTTAATAGTTCCATATTGATTGAATCGCCTGACTCAATACCCATCTGTTAAATATCTTGCCGTGTCATTTCAACATTTTTGGCGAGAGGAAATAAATAATACATTCTAAGTTATATCTAATCATATCTAAGTTAAATATTTAAGTCTACGATTTCACGGAGTAAATGAACAATAGTAACCTTTCACAGACACCATATTATATATATTCTATCACGTTTTTTAACTCATTTTCCCTCTTTTAAGCCTTCTTTTTGGTGGTACTTTTTTGTTTTTAAAACTCAAGAAATAACAACATCGGTGCGGCGTCCAAAATCGGAACGGGCAGGGACCATCAACTGGTTTTGTTTTTTTTACTTGGCTTAGAGAGTGGATCTTTAATCACTTTGACTCCAATTGACCTAGAAAGGGCCAAAAGAGGTGTCACATAGACCCAAAAGAGTGTGAATAAAAGCTAATCAATTGGGCAATTATACTATGGAAGTTAATCTTTTGAGGAAGCAACTGGCATAGACAATGTTTGCACTTTTTGTCCGCGGGTCAACCACATAGATTTGCAATCAATTGACGAAAAGATTGCCATTTGTTGGCAAAGGGGACCAATAGCATTATCAATCTTTTGACTTTTGGTCGAAACTGTGGCGTACGTCTTTTGCAAAACGTCTAATCATGTATGGCTTTGCGCTCCCACTCAATAGTAAAGTGGTCATCTCCTGTGCTGCATAGCATATCAGAGTAGGTAAGTAATCTGCTACCTCTACTTGGACATGGTCAGACACACAGAATAAAGGTCTGATATAATTTGTTCCTAGACTTGAAAGCAATGCCCCCCGAACTGTGCTCTATTCTGTGCCACAATTGTGGTATTTCACCATAGATCCGCATATTCGGTAGGATGTTTTTCCAGGAGATATTTTCACCTGGCATGAGTTGTTTGCCTGTATAAGTGCACTTAAAAATTCCGGCGCTCCCTTCATTGTCAAAGTTTCTGCACCATACAGTAAGAGGTTTTCCACACAGGCCTGTAGAAGTGCAATCTTAGTTGTTCTGGAGACAACAGACTTCATATTATACTTAACCATAATATAAACATTTGGTGCATAATTTTCAGGGCAGAAATAAACAAAAGATCAGATTAAACACAATTTTTAGAATAGCGTTCACTCATTCTGACAAACCAACTGTTTCGTCCTACTGGATTGTTTTTACCTATAGTTTTCATGAATTTCAAGGAAAAAAGACTGAAATTTTGGCATATTGGGTTAAATTTTGACTAATTTTTGGTTGGACCATTTTGATCCCTTTTCAAAAGTTTTTTCCATTTCATTGCTAATGTCCGAAAAGGAAACACTAAATTAGGAGAGGGGGCAATTTTTTCAAAAGGAACTTCCCCAAAAAATTACAAAGGGCAAATTTGGTCCCCCAAAATTACAAAGGGGGCAAATCTGGCAAAAGTGGACTTTTACTTCATATTTTCACTCGCAAATCTATTTTTGGCCTTTTAAGGGTTATGGGACTTTTTGGAGGGGAGCGCCCATCATATCCACCACCCCACCCCCCCTCCCCTGGTTACAAAGCCGGATAATTGTTGCATTTAAACCAAGTTTTAACAGAGCAGACTGCAGATATGTAAACATGCATTATTGGTGTAATAGATGTTACCCAATTGTGTAATTTGACGCATTATTATCCAAAGTTTTCAATTTTGGATGTCACTACTGATAAAAGAATTGAATAAAATTGGCAATTGATTATTGACATTACTGCCTTAATATTGAAACATCTGCATACCAAATACAATTTTTCCTTGTTTTTAATCCATTTTAAGTCATTTTGTTTACCCTTTTTTGGTTGGCCATTTCGTGGTTTACATCAAATTCTCAATCTACAGCTGTGGGCAAATAACATATACTATACATTTAAAATGTAAAATGGAATACATACATCACCATTTTATGAGTTTTACCATATTTCGTCATTTTTTACCCCTTTTGGCCCCAGATTCCAACATTCAAATTCTAAATTCTTCTTGAATCTACCAACAGCTATAAGTGGGGGAATTAAATAGTACATTTGACTAGAAGTCAAAATAAATAACTCACCATTCTATGATTTTTTACCTAATTTGGGTAAAATTTGACCCGCTTTTGGCCCTTCCTGGGGTAAAAAATACCCAGATTCCAACATTCAATTCGTCTTGAATCTACAGCAATATAGTGGGGGAAATTACAAACTATTACATTAACTGAAGTTGGAATCACCATGCTATGATTTTTATACCTTAGTTGGCATTTTACCTCTTTTTGGTCCTTTTTCTGGGGTAAAAAAACTAAACCCCAGATCCAACATTCAAATTCGTCGTGAATCTACAGGCAATATGTGGGGAAAATTAAAACTATTCTTAATATGGAAGTTGGAATCACCATTCTAAGATTTTACCTTATGGGGGGGGCCAAATTACATCGACCCCTTTTTTGGGTCCTTTCTGGGTCAAAATTACCCCAGATTCCACAATCAAATTTCTTGAATCGAATATCGACAAGCTATAAGTGGGGATGGGGAATTTTATTAGTATACATTTTCATAATGAAGTCAGAATAAATAAATCAAACCATTCTAATGATTTTGCCTAATTTGGGTCCAATTTTGACCTTTTTTGGCCCATAAAAAATAATTGCACACCACTCTGATTTCTACATCCACGCAGGTGATGATCCACACATAGTTCCCTAACACCTGGTACCATGGCATTTTTCTACGCAACCACCTACCCTAAGCTCGAACCTATAGCCCTTTTCAAAGTGGCTGACGTACTATATGTACCGTACAAAATACTAACAGTGCCATAGGAATACTGTGTATAAATTCTGGATACAGAATTTTATGACAAAGTTGTACTTTTCTATATGAAGGACTACGATTTGAGAGTAGTTTAAATTCACACAATGACTAGTATATGGACAAGCATTGTTGTATATGCATGTTGCCCTCATTGGGAAATCTCTGATTTGGCCTTCAACGTGTTTGCATAATTTGTCAGGAATATCTCTCTAGTGTAGGAATTAAAAGCAACAAATTTATTTATTATTTATTGTATTTGAAATTGTAATTTTGTTCAAACATGCCCCACCCATCCACATTTCAATCCATCATGATCCATGCCCGTGCTAGTTATATTACTTTTTTTCCCTATAAAAGGTTTTCCAGTCAGTGTACTGCCAACAAGTAAGACATTATTATGTTTTGAGAATCTTTCCGTCCTAGATTACTATACACAATGCTGTAAACCCATAAAACAACACTTCAATACCCCGCTCTCTCGAACTTTGGTGTTCCAAATACTTTTCCACACTTTGGATCAATCCCCCTTAGCCTTTCATGAAGTTTAAACAAACAGCATTCCTAATGCCTGTATGTCTGTGCAACCCTTGAACGACCGTACATTAAGCGCATGCGCACACGAACCCCCTAACCTAAACCCTCTTGTATACGTAATATCGCTGCCCCCACATGTTCCAGCACGAATGATAGGGCAAATGCCGTCGGGAGGGCCAATGATTCAGGCTAATTATGTATCACGCCACACGGAGAAGCGTACGTGTGCACAATGAATCCAGAGCCTGTCATGTCATGTCAATTTTGCATCGATCATGTCAACATGGCCAAGGACGTGTTGTTTCATTTACCTAGTACCACTGGCAAGAGTAATTTTTCTGCGGGGGGAAATAGATTTTGCCGGCCGTGAGATTGATTAAAGCATAACGGTGCCGATAGTTCCCCACCGGGAGGGTACCGCGCTGTTGGAGTAAAGTTTTTCAGGTCAGTTAAAGGTAATCGCTTGATCCAGTGTCAGTACAGTGAATATCCAGGCATGGTACATTTTTTACTCATCTTGTACTTCGAGTCCTCTGTACAATCGAACCAAATGAAGTACGCTGGCTACCTGAACGCCAGGTCGATCAACAAAAAATAATCAGGTGCATTGTGGTGATGTTTGGTCTCAGCAATCATTTGGATATCTTTGCCATCACCGAATCTGGGCTGACTGGCCGATAGCAAGATGAATGCAGCCAGTGCCGATATCCAGAATACTTTACCTATTATAAGCTTCACACATTCTCCACAAACCGCCATCATAAGAAGAGGAGGAGGTACAAGCTATTCTCGTTAGGGATGGGCTCTCCATGGAAGGATAAACGAGACCTGCGAGTTTAACTCTATGTAATATATGAATGTCACAATATGATCACACCTTCTACCTCCTTCCAAACTTATTCTAATCTACAACTCAAGTCTGACAGACAAAATAAATTCACCTCAGCAATGTTTCTGATGAATCCCTCCTCTCTTCTTGCTACTTGACAGTTGGTAGTGGCCATTTTCTCCTAACTTGAGACTTAAATGTACATGTTGACGTTGCTGATGATCGTGAGGCTCACCTTCCTCAATATTCAGATCTGCATGACTTGAAACAAATAGTTTTGGCCCAACTCACAATGAACCACACTCTGATCTACTAATACTTGGAAGCCAACATTTGTGAGCCTATTTCAACTCATAGTCATTTGCCGTCTGACCATTACGCTTTCAAGTGTTCAACTTCCAGCAAAATCAACCGACCTGAAACCGTGCATTAAAACCATGCATACTCGGAAAATTCGCAACAACAAAAGACAATCTTCCGCTCTGATGTACGATCTGCACTTTGTCTGCCTCCAGATGCGGATGGATTCTCGTCGTTATGGAATATTAACATCTTATCCAAGACACTTTATGAACATGCTCCACTCGTAAATCGCTCTGTAGTTCTGCGTCCTCCTGCACCTTGGTACAACCTATGTCCTTCGTGCTGAGAAGACGGAACGGCGTCGGCTTGAGCACAGAGTTTCAAGACTGGGTCACAGTATCAAGAGGCTTACAAGATCATTGCTCTCTAAAATACCACTCTCTTCTTTCTAAAGCCAAACCGATTATCATAACAACGGAGTATACATGTGATCAACGAGCCCTTTTCCGTGTAGTCAGAAAGTGACTTCTCCAGAGGGAACAAACGTACCTGACATGATGTCCAAAAGATCTTGCTGACAGTTTTGCGGAATTTTTCTACAAGAAGATTAAGAAGTTGCGTAAGGGATTACATGATACTACTTACTGCCCTATGTCCGTTGAACTAACAGGTCATGCAAAGCACCTTCAGCTACTTTTCTATAGTGTCTGAAGAAGAGGTCTTGAAATCCATCAAATCAGGCATCGATCAAGTCCTGCACCTTCGACCCTTTACCAGTGTCTCTTAAAATATGTCCTTGATGATCTGTTACCAGTCATAACAAGGATTGGCAATTGCTTTGTCTTCAAAGGCGTATTTCCCAGCTCCAGCCTGGCATCTGTCATCCCGTGTCGAAGAAAATCGGATTGGACACCCCAACATCCTCTCAAATTATCGTCCTATATCTAATCTACCCATTCTCGGAAAGGTGATTGAAAGAGAGCAGTGCACTCAGTGGCAGGACTTACCATCAGCGATAATGATCTCCCATTGCTCCGATTGCAGTCGGCATACCGGGCAATATCACAGTATGAGAATGCTATGTGGCGGTTGCAGATGACATCTTGACTGATCTGACAAACAAAAAGAGGCTGTACTAGTGGTACTGGACTTCAGCGACGCCACCTTCGACACCATAGACCACAAACAGCTCATAACCAGTCTACACTGAACGGTTTTAGGCTTCTGGAAAACGCCAAGTTGGTTCTCGTTCTTACTAGATGGACGAACTCAATCTATATCAGTCAGAGGTGCTTAGTCAGATCCTGTGGCGGTGGTAGATTGTGGAGTCCACAGGGCCGGTTACTGGACCGATTGACTTCATCGGTTCAGTGCCCACTACAGGAATCTTAACTGCCCACGGTA
Organism: Ophioderma brevispina; assembly: GCA_023653785.1. Lineage (NCBI taxonomy): Eukaryota > Metazoa > Echinodermata > Ophiuroidea > Amphilepidida > Ophiodermatidae > Ophioderma > Ophioderma brevispina. Next base: position 71,203 of record JAMKCH010088195.1, read on the forward strand.
TTCAATTTGTTGTTTCGCTGATGACTTTCCCACCCTTGGGATCGTGAGGCAGCCATAAAAAAGATTTGAAACATGCATTGCAGACATCAGATCCTGGGTGTAAACCCAACAAGCTGATATTAAATGACAAGGAAGACGGAGATGTTGTACTGTCGCTCCTCGTTTGAGTAGATCGGCTCTAGCAACTTCACAGCCAACTAAAAACATGACTCATTGGCAAGGTCTGTTATACATTCGTCCGCTGAAGCGCGGAACCTTGGTGTCATCTTAGACTCATCATTAAGAATGATCAATCATAGTGACACCTTATGCAAAGCTGCGGTTGGACTCTCAATAAGGAAAATTGGGCAGCTTCGACAGTACCTGGATGAAAAATCTACCATCGATTGGTCCCGCCTTTTGTTACATCTAGGCTGATTCCTACAATTCCTTGCTTATGGCCTTCCAGAAAGAGGATTGACCAAGGTTCAGCGAGTTCAAATGCAGCTGCCCGTCTTGTCCCTTAAAATCCGTCGACGAGACCATATCCAACACCAGCTCTCTCTACCAACTGCATTGGCTTCCAATTAAACAAGGGCAAGTTTTTAAGATTCTACTTCGCACTTATACGCATCCCAGCATGTCACCTGGCTATATCTCTGAGCTCATCCAGCTGTATTCACCTACCGTAACCTTGTAGATCAATCTTCTTGCTCCCAGCTGAGTAAATCATCCAACTCATCACAAAAGTTCTATGGTGATAGATCTTTGGCTTACTCAGCAGCACATTTGTGGAAATAAACTCCCTAACAGTATCCGCTTAGCTTCAGTCATCAACTATTTTCAAGTCACGTCTGAGACATTCCTATTACAACAACATTTTGGCTCCTGATATGTAACCTGTTTCTGATGCATCCAATCACCATCGTGATTTTTTTGTTTTCCTTCTCTTTTTCTTATTCTCTAACTTCATCCAATCCGGTTGCCTAGGATATTTTTTTTTTAAAAAGAAAGGACAGGTACATTGAGGGAACCTGAATCCAGGAAGATCAAGACTAACCGATGTCGCTGTGGGACATACACACAATCCTCACAGATGAACGATTCAGGGTGTATCCCCATATGTTCTGAGTATGGGAGGCAACTGGTTGTTTTCTCTTCTGTTTGGGCACAATATATACGTTCGAATTTCTACTTAACTTTAAAGTTATTTGAATTGTGTATAATTGATTTATATCATTGGTTGTGTATTTAACATTTAGAATTTTATCTATTTTTGTATTTGCGATTAATATTTTTTATATTGCTCCATTCTATGTAAAGCGCCTAGAGGCCTCTGCATTAAGCGCTATATCAAGACTGTTTATATTAATTATTATTATTTGTAGGCAAGAGCCACTCGCCAAATTGAGTTGAAACAATTTTTTGTTACGTCCGCCATGAAGACGGAGATAATTAAAAACCTGATCTCTAAAAACCTCAGATCGGGGATAAATCGTCATCTGAAGAGGTGCGGGGGATTGTTCTTTTTGACATTGGCCCCACCATGAAAGTCATGAACTGGCCAAGCTAAGTTTAAAAGGAAATGTGTATAGTTAATAATAGGACACAAGATTCTCACAAAACATAATATTAAACTTGGATCTTGTTTTCGCCAATACATTGTACATAGGCCTACAATTGGCAATACGTGGATCCTGGGTTTCCCTCCGGAATCATTTTTATACAACCAAATTTCCTATCCCACAATGCAACATGTTGAGCAGATAAATAAATAGCGCAATATAATTCTATAGTGGTTTTGTGTCATAACCGGTAATTTCTGTCATAACTGTGCGAAAACCGTTTGCTTACATAAATTTTACCATAACCATACTCTTGATTGTAATTGTAATTTTTCAACCACAAATGTGCTCATAGTTTAAATTAAGGAGCTCACTAAACCTCGAACTGTGTCATGGAGTGATGCATATCTACTCGTAACAGACGTTGGTGCCTTGTGGGATAGAATTTCATTCAAAAATATTTCCGGTAGGAAACCCAGGATCCATGTATTACAAGACTGCCCCCCCCCAAAAAAATTGATAATCAAAGATTTTTTGGCAAAACTTAATTTGATCTCAACTGCAAACTTAACTGAATTCTTTTTTTCATTTTCATCAGCTTTCCTAAGATTTTTAGATTTGGTTTAATTTTGGGGGTCCGATCAGGAGTTAGGCCAATTAAATCTAGACACTTGGAAACCGAACCTATTGGTCTATCCTGACCATCAACACAGTTGCATTGAAACAAAGGTAAAATTTAAAAAATTGTTAATTGAAAATTAAAATAAAAATATGTTTAAAGTGCCTGCTTTTGTAGGTAACAAATTTATAGCTTTAATATTGCAATTAGCAATAGAGACTGCAGCTTGGGAACTTAAAGTCCAAACAGTCTTGTTGTCTTAGCCTTACTCCAGTTTCAGGAGAAGTAAAACCATAACAGAAGAGTCTTTTAAAAGATGACGCATCTCATAGCGAGATGTTAGTACTTAATAAATAGTTTAGTGTAAATACTTGGATCAAAGGAACCCTCTCATATTAGAATATTATATAACCACGGTATAACACTTAACTGCATAGGGGTTTGCACTTTCCGTTAGTGCAAATAAGGGGGGGGGGGCTCCTCGGAACCCATTGTGTTTATATAACCACTTTCCCC
>JAMKCH010088197.1:14178-30414 GCA_023653785.1 Ophioderma brevispina
CTTGATAAGAGACTACTCCCCATATTATTTCCTTGATAAGAGACTACTCCCCATATTATTTCCTTGATAAGAGACTACTCCCCATATTATTTCCTTGATAAGAGACTACTCCCCATATTATTTCCTTGATAAGAGACTACTCCCCATATTATTTCCTTGATAAGAGACTACTCCCCATATTATTTCCTTGATAAGAGACTACTCCCCATATTATTTCCTTGTTTGAGTTGGTAACGTTTGTGACGGAAAAAGTACAATTTTTATGAACCATCTGAATTGGTAGCTTAAGTAAGCCATGTGCACCTAATCTTAAGTCAAATTCGGTTGCATCTGTAATAAATGCAATTTCGTATTTTCTGTCGGTAAACAAACATAATTTGCAGCACAGTGGCCTATGGGACCGTGGGAAACAAGCAATTACGCATAACACAAAACAGAAAGCTCGGAATCAACTAAAATTTTGTGAATAAGCTTTTCTCAAGGATATCTAGAGAACGACGTATAAAACAGACGGTGCTGGAATCATGAAATACACCTTAAAATCGGGTCCCCCCTTTAGCTAGAGCTGAACAAGCTTACCTTTCTTCCGGCAGTAACTTCCAAAGCAGTAGCATGACGCACATCATTGACTTTGACTAACCTGGCTACAAGACCATGAACCTTGCTACGGTCAAAGTTTTTCTCAGGATCCTTAAAATCAAACTGAAGATTGGGGAACCTGAATAACAAGTTTCAAATAATGTAGTATGAAATGAAAATGCTACATTTCTTTACTTCTATGACAAAGTGCCATATCAAAAATTAATTTAAGGTTAAATGAATGTGGGTGCAAGTCAAATAGTTTTGAAGGGCATTTTGTGATCCACAGCTGAGTCCCCCACTTCCTAAAACAAATGATCTGCAGATCAGTAGTGTCACCTGAAGTGTAGATTTAAAAATAACTCTCATGCAATTTTAACATTTAGCCAATTTCACAACTTGACCTCAGATGACTTTGACCTTGGAATATGACCTTTGACCTCATTAACCCATGCAGATTTCCTTATTGCATCAATGACCTGAATTTAGTTGCAATTGGAGTTCAACTTGTCAAATGGCACCAAAAAATTCACCCGACTTTAACATATAGGCAGACAGAATGGCTAACTGGTTCTAAGTGTCCCCATGAACAGTCGTTCATGGACCACTTAAATCAGATTTTTTTATATCATCTGAATACAATACAATACAATACAAACAGCATTTGATATAGCGCCTTCTCAAAACAAGGTCAAAGCGCTTTACAAAATAGAGAGTAATTACTATTTAGCCTAAAACATAGTAATACAACAGGTATTGTAAAAGATGAACCATGAGATAAGTACTTAACATCGAACTATAAAATAAAAAAAGAAAACAGCTGCACAATAAAATATCATGTGAGGCAATGACAAAAAACTAATTTAAGCACACGATCAACTCTTAGGAAATAGATGAAATTTTAGAGCTTTCTTAAAAGTAACAATGGACTTGGAGTGGCGAACAGAGATAGGCAAAGAGTTCCATAGGCTAGGGGCCGCATTGCATCATATCCCAAAACTACAATTACAGAAAACACTAAATAAGAATTAAATTACAATTTCTTAAATACAAATTACAGATAGTTAATACAAAGAATACAAATTACAGACAGCTTATACAAGAAGTGCTGGTAAAAAGGATCAGAGCTGTGTTCAGCAGGTCAGGGTCAGCGAACACGTCTAAATGCCGGCCTTCAAAAAGACCCAAGTATAATGGCATAGACAGCTGATCAAATATAACACTGCAAATATTAACAATTTAAAACCTTAAGAGCAATATAAAAAAAGCAAAATTAGTGAGCATAGCCGGCAGTTTATAGGAATATAAAATAAAACCGAAGATAAACTGCCGGATATGCTGTACCAGGGCCGCGACGAGGACGCTTTTGCTATAGGATAATGGTGACACACGATGAGACTAAAATTAAGACAAACAAAATTTTCATCCAATCCATAGACTCTAATCAAAGGCCTTAGTGATGTATGTGCATCCAATAATTGTACATGCAGATTCAATTTCCTCTGCAAGAAATTCAAAATTTGTCATATCTGTCTGCGAATCAATAAAAATGGTCTGCTGGAGAAATTAAAATGTCATGGTGTAAAAGATCTTGAGTTTTAATGACAGCTATTGATTTAGTTTTATTTGACTATCAATGATGATAGTGTTCAAGGTAAATTTTAACAACCCACCTTCATTTAAAAGTCAGTAAAACAATGTTAAATATAGCAACCTGATGGTACTAATACTAACCTGGCAGTAAGATCACCAACAACATCATTGAGGTTGTCAACCTTCTCAGATAAGCTAGCACGTCTCTTCACAAGATCATCCTCTTTACCTTCTTCAAAACCAAGCTTTTTCATCTCAGCCTAAAGAAAAAAGGGACAGATCATCACTCTTTAAAGAGATACATGAACCCCAACTACATGCAATCTAATGGTGCGTTGTTTTGGTGTTGAGAAATGCAAAATGTCTGAGTAATTATGAGCTATAGTGTAGGATACACAATGAATTAGACATAAAAGGTATCAACACCTTCATTTGATTGTTTTGCATAGGAAACCAATATGTAATTAAGTAGGGTTTGGTGTTTCCTGACATCACTTTCTCTCTCTTTGTAAAACAGTCTACCCAGTCTATGTATTCCTTGATTTTTCTTTCATTAGAATAATCAGCAAAGTCCTATCTGAGTTTGTATGAAATTCCATAACGTAATGATAAATTGTATCTACGACAAACCTCTAATTTGGCCTTGCTTTTTTCCACAGCAGCCAGGTTATCACTGTCTTTCTTGTAGTCCTTTTCTGTTTTCTTCAGTTCAGATTGCTTCTTCTTCAATTGTGCCTGTTCACTCTTTAGCTTCATCTGAGCCTGTTTGATATTGGTGTCTGCACTGTTCATCTCATCCTTGCATGCTGGTTACAGAAGAGAAAAAAGAATTTGATTAAAAACAGGAGTCTTGTTTTTCTGTGTTTCTGTGATCTGAACACCAATTTTGGAAAATTTGCTAATTATGGATGCACTAAATTTCACAATCAGAGGGGTTTGAGGGAAAAAAATCAACTGGAAGTATGTAAAAAACACATCTGTGTTACTATGTGTTGAAAACCTCACAATTTTACTTCGACCAGAGATCAAATATGTGTGCTGATTGTACGAACCCTAATCATCTTATCGCGCCAATTTGTCTCAGCCGACTTCTTTGCCACACCTGCCAGATATCAATTATCATCCATCACAAACTCTTCATTCATAAAACTGCCAATGTTGATTGAAGTGTACCAACGGACTGTATTAGACAACCCAGAAAATCATTTATCAGCCATAAATTACAGCTTAACCAAGTGGCAAATGTAAGCACATGAGTTTGAGCATCAACATTTTATATGCCGCTTAATATAATCTCTTTTGGATTCCTTGTTTTCAGACTAAAGGTGGGTTAAGGGGTACTTTAACCAGGCAGTGCTACAGCTGAGCCTTCCACCGGACCCCTTACTTTAACCAAGCAGCACTTTTATGGCTCAAATGAAAAAGTCGCTAAAATTACCCAATTTATTTTGAGCCGCACTAGTTTGGGAAGAGGGAAGAAGAGAAAGAGGAAAGAAGAGAGAAAAAGAGGGAAATAGGGAAGAAGATAATGGGCAAAGAGGAGAAGAGAAAGGAACCAAGCAGCACTAAAGCTGATTATAAGTTAAACTTTCTGTGCCATACATCCATATAGCTTATAAGGTTAGGTTAATGACCAGTATTACAATTTCAGCAAACCTTCAACCCTCTTGTGAAATGGCAAAGATTCTTGGACTTCAGCTGTTAATTTTCTTACCCATAAGCTGATCAGCCAGAGTAGCATCTTGCCCATCATCACTACTAGACAAGCCAGCAGACACCGCCTGGAAGTGTTTCTGAGCTGTGTTAACTGCTTCTACGTCATCACGACACTTTTCTTCCAGCTTGGCAAAGTTGGCACTGTTTTTCTCTATTTCCTTCTCTCTTGCTTTCAATGTTGCTTGATCCTATAAAGGCATAGGGGATTAGAATGAGAATGAGAGGTCTATATTCTTTTGTCACTTGCCTCAATTGGAAATAATTTTAGCTCTCTGGGATTTTTTTATCTTTTTGATATTGGTAACAGAATATATATATATATATTTTTTTTAAATAGGGACACTAGTTCCAGATATGTTGTTTGATTAATAAACATGTTAAAAGTAGACTAGTAATTTATCAGAGCTAGTGATACAAGTATGGTACTGCAGAAAAGGAGGTATGTTATTCTTCCCACAATGCATTTCTTCCAATACAATTTTTGCACTGGTTCTCACATGAGTCTATAGATGAGGTGACATCAATGTTTACAAACACAAGTTAGCACCTGGTCTACTGACATGTTAGAGGTGCAAAGAATATGCACATACAGTTACAGCATTCTATAGCCTTATCACGCCTGATTGAGCGCAAAATTTAAAAGCATAAGCCCTGCAGGTGCTCACGCATACTGCCGGACAGTGCTTTGTTCGTTGCCCGGTGTTGACGTCACATGTCACCTCATCTATAGTGACAACCAGTGCAAAAATTGTTTGGATGAAATCAGGGCTGTGATTGAGGGTTTTAAACAAGTCCTGAAGACTATTTAGTAGAATAATTCTCACTGAACGCGAACCTTGCGGGTGAGGTCCAGGGCCCCGCTTTAGGGCCCCTGGTGGGGTCCAGGGGCAACGCCCCGGCGGGGGTCCAGCGCCCCCGGAAGCTCCTGGCTTTTGGACAAATTTAAACATAAAAATTACTCTCCTGAGCAGCAAATTTTGCATTTATCCTGAGTGAATTTATTGCATTAAAACAAAAACATGTAGGCAAACCTTACCAAATTTATGATCATTACTCTGCTAGCTGCTCCTCTAACTTTTTTTTACCTTAGTCGTGCAACGACTAAGGTCCTGTATTCCAGTCATTTCTTCTTTCTTTCTTCTTTCCAATGCTCCTTAAAATCACTACTAGTACCAAACGGTTAATCCAATATCAACCAAAGTTGGTCAGAAGAACCGCTGACCCAAACTTCATATGGGGTGTACTCAGATTGGGGTCAAAGGTCACATAACCGGAAGTAGCCGCCATTTTGTAAAAATCTCTAAAAGCCTACTTGTCCTACAGATAACAAGCTATAGATACCAAGTTTGTTCACAAGAATCCTTAGACCACCCTTCATATAGGGTGTACACAGATAAACGATCGGAGTTCACTAACATTCAAAATGGCGGCCATATCTAATTAATATGCAAAAATGCTATATCTCAAAAACGATAAGACTTGGATAGGTGATGTCTGTGGCAAAAGTTGCGGATAAATGTTGAACAAATCATATGACAGACTATGTACCCACGAGGGTTGCAGTGTAGCTATGCAAATGACTAATTATATGCAAAAACACTATAACTTCATCAACCAAATTAGGTAATAAATGTAAATTTGGTTCACAAGAACCACTGGAAAAGCTCTATTATCTTGCTCATAATACTGGGTCAAAAAGGTCAAATGGGGTCCTCTTAGGTCAAATCGAAAGAAGCTTTTGACTATCTATTCGTTCCATCGTTATGGCATCGATGAATTATGAAAGAGTCCAGTGACCCCACTCCTGTGACTCAATCGTTTAGGGTTCAAAGAGTCAAAATAATGCCAATATCCAAATTGCCCATATTGCAAAAATACCATATCCAACTGTTTAAGATTAATGAAAGATGAAATAAGTCTACAGAGACCCCTGTTATGTGACCAATGATTAGGGTCAAAGGTCAATTAAACCGCATGCGCACAAATTCCACGACTAAGTTCGTGCTCTTTGAGCACAAAATGGTCTCTAAGTTGGTTTTCACTTATTCTGAATCGCCTTCACAGATCTTTTCTGGATTTATTTGTTTCTGATGTTTTTTTCTGATATATACATGTCTTGGTGATGTCCTTCAGTCCACCCTCGTCATATTTCAAATTGCAGTTACACCACGAACAACGACATACCCCTCGCACGATTATTTTCAGAAGGAATTCCCGGTTCGCGGTAATACTTTCGTGCTGTACATTTAAATAGTCCAATCCTTCATTAGTTTCCAATCACAACCGCTGTTTCGAGCCAAGAAAAAGCCATGTTCTTCAAAACGTCGTCTACGGACAATCTCCATCGCGGTCTAGTACTTGGTAACCATTTGTAAAAAAATCGCCAAAGATGTACCAAAAAATCTTTTATAAACCGCGTATATGACAGCCGGAAATCACAAAAATTCATGTTGCTACACAAATTGTTTAACCAAAAAACAATTTGGGGGGGGAAAAAAGTGATATGTGCGTACCCCTTAAATTAGCACCCACGATACTGTCCATTATAGTACTACATTAACAAACTTTGCACTTCGAAACGGGGCTGAAAATTACACTTGCTGTAAAATCTCAATTTCCAGTCGGAAACTTAACAACAACATTTTTTATTTGTTTAATTTTTTTTTTTTTTACGCCGCTCTGGACTCAAAAAAAATCCGGGGGAAAATTAGAAATGACAAAAATCCAGATATCCGGAAAAATCCGGGGAGATCACAGCCTTGTGAAATACATTGTGGGAAGAACATTCTACCTCCTCTTGCCCTGCAGTACCTCCATTGTAAATGCTATCTCTACAAACTAAAGTAGAGGCTTGTCCAAAATCAGGTTAGACATGTGAGATATTTACAACATATGCTTGCACAAGTAATCTAAATATGCTAGTTCAAAAGTTAAATCTTTTTTATATATTTTTTTGAGTAAAATAGAAGGTCAATGAACAGACCTTATTCACATCATTTCTTTTTAGATTCACTTATGACCAATGGTTTACCCTGACTTTTCACATAAACATAAAAATGACTTTCTTACCTCCTCGTAACTCTTCTCAATAGCTTTTTTGTTCTTCTTCTCTTTGTTCAGTAATTCCCTCTGGTTCTTGACAGAGCTCTGCATTTTGGTATCAGCATTTTGTTTCTTCTCTGCTAGCTTCTTCTCAATTTCCATGAGGACACCTCCGGCTTCTTCATCACGCTGCTTCTCAAGGTTTTGAATCACTGTTGCAAGCTCAGTGATCTTTTCCCCAACCTAAAAGAAAATGTCAAAAATTTGATGTTTTGAAATTCAATAACATGCACACCTCATACAAAGCAACACAACCATGGAGCTAACAGTGAAACATCACTGATGGTCTTATTTCATGTTCACTTATTAGCATGGTCCTCTTGCAGATTGGTGTATTGTGCCTATCAAAAAGTGGCACCAATACAAACCATATTAAAAATGTAATGAAGGGCCATCCCTACATGATAGTAGTGATAAGGACCCCTTAAACACCTGGCAGGGAGCTTCAGAGATTCAATTTTTCTTAAAATAGATGCACCCTATCAAAACTTCTTAAATGTTGAAGGGGTCAGTTGTCACATGTTGAACCTAAACAATAACAAATTAAATAGTTAATGAAACAAGTAAAAAAATTCAGCAGGTAAACTGGCATATTCCCATATCATGGCTGACTTGTATTTAGACGGTTGACAGACAACATATGATGGACATTTTCTCTATTCAACATCCCTGTGGCTAAATATCTAGGGGGATAACAATAATGAGTAATGCTGTACCTCTTTCAATCTATCCCTGAGTTTATTTGTGGCGTCTGTCATCTTTGTTAGTTCCTCTGCAGAACTCCTTGACATCTGCTCAGCACCAATAAACTGATAGGCAATGTGAAGTCTTCCAAGGTGTTCCAGTTCCCTCATCACCTTCTGGTACTCCAGGTAAGATGAACGCTCCTCTTTGAGACGTGTCAAGGTGGGGGTGATTTCTTCTGCCAAGATCTGATTAAGAGTAAAAATTAATTTGTGAAGATAATCAAGATAATCGTTATTATTGAATACCTGGCTGCGGGGTCTACTGGTCAAATTCAGTTACTATTCACAACTTCATGTATATGCATGAGGTGTATCCCAATCAAATCATGTTAACTGATGGTCAATGTTGTCATAAGCACATCAATGACCAGCTTCCATGTCAGCAAAGTCCTGCAGGGTTCTTTTCCAAAAAAATTACTGTATTTTTTTTGTAGCAAATGCTCCTTCTCTACTAAATGTCCCCACCATTAACTTCCTTTCAAGACCAGCCTTAAATATCACTTCAATGCTATGTCCACATAGTAGTAAATCCAAAGTTTTAAATCTGTTTTTGTCCCCGTGAATGAGGGTGGCCGGACTCACCTCACACTCGCAGCAACCGCCCTTACTCCCTCCTTCCACTTCACCCAATTCAATGCATCCTCCATCCTCAACCCAACCCTCCTACTCTCCTCCACAAAACCCATGGTAAATGCAGAATTTCAGTAATAACCAAGGATAACAGTGCCTAACAATGCTGAGACCTAATGCAACATTCACTCCTAACGCATGCCCCAAACCTTTTTGGAAAATGCTCCTTGACTGTTCATTAAAACATGATATTTATCAGGAATTTTGGAGATGGAAATGAACTTTCACAGAAATCAACAAAGTAAAAGATGCATTTTGTGTTTCCAGCACCTCTTGTTTTATTTATTTTATGGTTCACTAGATATTCTTGAATTTCATATAGTATGTTAAGATTACGTGCAAATGTATTACAAAGGCTAACTGTTCAGATGAGAAATCTCATCTTTTTTTAGGTAAGTCAGGAAGATGAGGTTGTGGATCACAAAATGCCCTTTATTAATTAAAATTACCATGCCTTACTACAGGGGTTCTCAATTATATTAGATGAGGGGCCAGAGAATGCCAAACATATTTGAAAGTTCCCTACTTGAGGGCCAAATGCACATGAATTGCTTATGTTTCCCTTTATATTTTTGAGCAAGTCGAGGGCCAAAAGTCAATGGTTGGCGGGCCGGATTTGGTCCGCGGGCCGCCTATTGAGAACCCCTGCCTTACTATTTTAATTACCTTTTTGTTGTATGAGTTTTTGTCCCAGCCCCTCAGGGCACAACCCCTCACAATTGCTCAGACCAAAACAATTACCTCACTTATAATAACTTACAATTAACTTTGTACTGATGATCAGTTCAATTACTGACTAAAACTTCAGTCATAACAATCGAGTTATTGTAAACTTAACACTACCCTCCAAAAAACTCTAAAATTGCAATAAGCAAATAAAATAATGCAAACTTTTTTTCCTTTCACAATTATTGAAAAACATGGAAATTCTTTATGTGAATTTTAAGGTGTGCTTTGAAAAAAAAATGATTTGTGTCTTTGAAACAAAAACAATTGAGTTAAATAAAGCTATCAAGTTCCTGTCTGACTAAGACTGACTTACCGACTCAATTTCCTTTAGTTTTGCATCCTTCTTTTCAATGGTGCGCTGTGCTGTTGCCTTCTTGTTTTCATACATTCGGTCCAAGCTGCTTACTCTATCAGGGAGAGGATCTGTTACAATGATCATATTGCAGTTACAGAGGAATGATGAGAAAGAAGAGGAGTGGAAATTTCCAAAATGCCACAAATATTAAATGAAATCTTTTGCTTATCATGAATACCAAGTTATAATTTAAACATGGACTATAAATCGAACTTAAATAATTAAAGATGGGTGACCTATAATCAAGATCCAATTTTTCATTGAATGTGTTCTCCTACAAAACGGGGAATGGAAAACACAAAAATGAAAAACATCTGATTAGTATGTGATTACAAATTTTGAGTTCAATTATAGAGTTTGGATAGTAGTAAGCAAAATTGTGCACTGAATTCGCCCATAGGACAACTGTGCGTGTTAACCAATGTGTTGTCAACTACATTTGGAGACGTTGTGTTCATAACATCAAAAAGCATAAACACCTTCGTTAAATTGATGAAGTGAAATTTGAGGGAGTCAGCATATTCAGACAATCTGCTATACCTCACTCCTACTCAATTAAACAACATTTTGAGGCTGCCTCATATCGAGGGTGACCAATCAGAAGGACGTGAACTCAACCCAAAAAGAAATATTAAGAATTTCTTTAATTTCTGCTGTTCATAATAGCTCATACTAAAGTTTATATAATGTTGCTTTAGTACCATATACAAGCTTTATGAGAAGTTTAAATTGAGTTAATGGAATAGATTGCTTAGAAAATAAACATCCACATCTCAAAAGCAGTATTAGTACAGCAGAATTAAAGAAATTCGTTAATATTTCTTTTAGTGTTGAGTTACGTTCTTCTGATTCTCAACCCTCGATATTTCCTTAAGGGGCAGGGTCAACCTTGAGCTACGGTATTCTATTTTGGGTTGAACTGAGCAAATATTTGATTATGATCTGTTAAAGTATACAGTTCTAGAAAGAAAACTAGGCCTATGAGAACCTGGATGATGGAATCAGCATTAATGAAACTGTTCCGATTTTGAGAAAAATATAAAAAACATGATTTTGCCCCAAAATTTTAAAAAAAAGAACAAGCATAACAAAAAAAACCAATTTGACTTTTCATGATTTCTTATGTTATTTTTTAGAAACAAGACAAATTCGTTGGGACGTTTTTTTTCCTTTTGAAAAAATAGAGCTTACTTTTCGAAATCTAAGGGAAAAATGTCAAAAAAGTGTGATTGTTACATTTCTTTTCCAAAATTGGAGTATATATTGGAGGGAATTATCTTAGTAGAAATTAAAAATTAAAATTGAGAAAAAAACCGGCCCTGAGAAAGACCGATTGCTATCGTAGAAAGTTAAAACCTCTTACCTTTTTTTTTTTAAACCTTCGGTACTTTGGAGTTTCTTGTCTGAAAATTTACCAATATTGCGAAAATTGAAAATTGAGAAAATCCGTTTGGTTTTAGTAAAAAAGTGCCTTTCACGCCATTTCAAGCTTGTCTTCTCAAATAACTTTATCTTTGAACTTCAAAATTGAGATGTTGTGCAAGTGATGAAAATATACACCTTTATACACTATTGAATCAAACATCTTTTACTCTCTAACTCCAGAAATCAGAAGAAATTGAAATTGCGTATGGCCTAATTAGCGCTTTGTTTACATTTCAAATATTTTCGTTTTTCCAAGATGCGTTCCGGCAAACGTACATTTAAAAAAAACGCGAGTTCATTACGCAGTTTAAAAATTCACCGCCGCGACACAATGCTGCACCTTGCGCCTGACAGCGTGTAATGCGCTTAAATTCCCGACGTTAAGACTATGTGGTTTTGTGACTTTAAATGGTCAAAAAATTTAGCTGCTTTAAATCGCAAAAAAATACAACTCAGGATTGTTTGCATTGGATACCTTTGTTCCGGGTACGATAGTTTTAGTGTCTTTAGACACAGTTGATGTTTAACATGGTTTGCAAAAAATCAGAAAGAAATTTCGAGTAAAAAACAAAAGCACTAGGGTTCCCACTACCCTTAAAACCATATGGTACCCATCGTGGGAATTTTACCATAGAGACCAAGAATTAAACATTCTGATTCTATTGACAGTCTCCTTTCAGAAGTCATAATTTGACACTCAGTAGAATAGTTTTATTATTTCTCAATATTTAAAAGTACCTCTGGTGGCTTCATGTTAAGAACTTTGTGAGCGGCCCTGCAATGTGGATACAGAAATAAGAATGAACAAAAAGAGTGAAACTTTCACTATATTAATAGTAAGTGTTATGTGTTAGATACACTGGCACTGACCAGTCTTACCTGAATGGTCATGGCACTTTTTCCTTCAATTGTTCCGGCATAAGTGTATACCTTGAAGACGAACCTTTGAAGCAGGTTATAGTTTCCTGAGTGGCCAAGTCATTATGCCTTTACCAACAGTTCCTAGCCTAATTATAGAAAGGATTTTCTCACTGATTTCTTTTATGGTAATAAATGAGCCCACGTAGCCATCAAGACAGTTTGAAGTGGCTTAATATTTTATGTATGAGGTGAGGAATGGGAGAATTCACTGATTTTGAAAGTGATTTTATTTATGAGGGTAAGGAATAGGGGATTTCCCTACTTTTGAATAAAAAATCACGATTCCCCACAGGCTTGCATTCCCTTTTCCATTCTACATTTCACTTATTTTTTAATAAAAAAAAAGCATGTTCCCTCTTGAATTCATTGAAAAAAATAATTCTCGGCTTTGGTGTTCACTATTCAAAGAATAAAAGCTGTGGGCCGCTCCATGACCTGGGTGCACCTATGACACAAGTTTGGTTCCAATTGAACTTCGAACTTTTCAATTGAGGTCAATTTTACATTTTAGCCTATTTTTCAACTTGACCTCACATGACCTTTGGCCTTGGCATTCGACCTTTGACCTCATTAACATATGAGGATCCCATGGTGCACCTATGATACAAGTTTGGTTCCAATTGAACTTCGAACTTCAATTGAGGTCAATTTTTTTAAAAACAACGTAAATTTTAAAGAAACTTCACATTTTAGCATATTTTTCAACTAGACCTCACATGACCTTTGACCTTGGCATATGACGTTTGACTTCATCAACATATGAGGGATCCCATGGTGCACATATGACACAAGTTTGGTTGCAATTGAACTTCAAATTTTCAAGTGAGGTGAATTAAAAAAAAATATTGCCAATTTTTAAAAAACTGAACATTTTAGTGACACACACATCCACACACACACAACAGATTGCTAAGTGGTCCTCCAGCTATAGCTGGCGGCCCACAAAAAATCATTCTTTTTCAAAATATTTGTTTGTCTCCCAGATTCTCCCACCCCACCCATTGATCAGATCTTTATTAGATGCAATCCTTTTGTTACATGTTTTTGTTAGACATGCCCCCTGGTAGAGTTGTACTTTTCATTTAATAAATGAATATTGACAAGAATCACTTACCTGCATAATAAGAAAGTGTGGGTTGTTGACATTGAGTTGCACAGACAGGAACGATCCTGTACCCGCTGTTGTTTGCCCCATTGCCCCATTGATGAGATATTTATTACGACCCCCAACAAAACCTAGATAGAATAACA
This sequence comes from Ophioderma brevispina, assembly GCA_023653785.1. NCBI lineage: Eukaryota > Metazoa > Echinodermata > Ophiuroidea > Amphilepidida > Ophiodermatidae > Ophioderma > Ophioderma brevispina. The sequence goes on from JAMKCH010088197.1 coordinate 27,226, forward strand.
GTATGATTAGAAGAAACTATGAAAAAAAAAAAAAAAATTGTAAACGAGGGAAGGTTGTTGAAAACACTACATCCATTCCAGAGCAAGATAGAATAGTGTAGGGTAACCAGCTTTCATAGGAACCACGTTAACGAATCATCAAAGCTATATTGAAACCCATGCCCCAGCATCTAGCCCCCAACGATTGATTGTTTGAAACGGTGCTTGCAAAGTAAGAAGTACCTAAACTGACACAAGTTTGGACAAATCTGTAAAACACTTTTCGCAGGAAATCAGCCACAAATGGACCATCTTCGTCAAACAAACATTTTTTTCCCGCCCTGATCAATAGAAACATCTGTATAGACATTAACTTGAGTTGAATGGGATTTAGAGGCATTATTTCATAAAGGCTTCATCCAGGTTCACAACAAGGAGGATACCCCGCACTTTCTAAACTAGGCAACTTTTGATGGTGAACGCAAGGAAGTGGTTGCAAGGAGACAAATTACTTTCGGCGGACCCAAGTAAACTGCCAGAGTGAGTATAGCAGAGAGAGTGCAGGACCCAGGAACGAGTCGCAGGTGTCCCACTCATGTGGGCAACCAACTGTTTTTTGCAGAAGACAGAAGTCTTACTTTAAAGACAAGGGGATGAAAGTAGAAGGTCAAGTTATATAGCATTTTACCAAAAAATGTGAAAGTTTAAAGTACTATGTATGGGAACCAAGACAAAGTTGCACCTTTTGAACACCTGCAAAGTAGTAACAATAACAATATATTGAAAGGATCACTGCTACTGTTGAGACTGTGATGTATGCAAAGCTTCATAACCCACCTGGACTTGCTTCTGTCTCTGTTGTCAAATGTTATAGTAACTTGTTGCCTTGGTACACCAGCTTGCCCCACCTTTTAATACCAATTCTTGAAGGCCTTCCGGCCAAAGAACCTGTATGCACAATTGATATGTATAGTATATGGATATTCAATTCTTCAATGACAAAAGCATGTTGTCATATTACACATGCCTCTAGCACCAATGTGGCCAACAGACTAGAACCCAGAAGAAAATGTTGTGCCTCCAGGCTGCGGGCATTGGAAAAGTGCAGGAATTGAAATACAGATACAGTTCACAGGGGTGCAAATTCGAAGAAGAAATCAGGGCATCGATTCTCGTAGCATCCAGATATGAGATCAATTTCTCCCATTTGAATCATGTATTAAGTGTAGTCATTTTAAAGTAAATTTGATTCTCGCACTCAGGCGAATTTGCACCCAGCACTATTAAATCTTTAAAATGTTAAACATAAATTAGAATCCACTTCCAAAAATTGCAAAATAGTTATCAAACTTGTCACCATAAAAGGGTATTGTACATTTGTCGGATCAAAACTATGTCATCATGGCATGGACCTTAATTCTCTTCTTAAACTTGCTTTGAATCATAACAATGAAACTCCACACATGAAATGGAGAATTGTGGGCACAAAAATTATTAATTACTGACAAAAAACGAGGGCACATGAGGGAAAATTTTACAGAAAGCAAAGAAAGAGCTGACAAATAACACTAACAAGTCTAATCAGTAAAGTTAGACAAATCTCTTATTTTGGGAACCAACCTTTATAAAGGTAAGTGTCATCATCATAAGAATGATCATAACCTGGTCTCTTTCCACAAAAACAGCCTCAAATGTTGTTAAAAAGCCACTTTTCCAAGACTAGCACAAGATCCCAAAATTTTGAAAATGATGGCGTGAGCGTACTTGATGAAGGCCAACAATGCTTATTAAAATGGGCACTTTTTTCCAAACAAATAATGGGTTTGAGGTGCTTGTTCGATTTGTCTAGTGATGTTCTCTTCTTGATGTGAGAGCTGGCACTTGCCGCACTTTACCATCACATGATCAGGGTCCGTGGGAGGGAAACAAACTTGCGTTTGATGGTAGAAAGAAGAATAATGTGTATTGCCAAAGCCTTAAATAATCAATACTGTTGCTATAATGAGAATTATTACACTCTATAAATATCATGAACAAAAATCATGCTATTTCATTGGCTGATTTCATATTACGCGAGATATTTCCCTAGGGAAATAGATTGAATTATTATACCTCCATATTAGTCCCTGTCATCTGATGGGGTAACGTAAAAGTGGAGGCATACAATTCAAACTTAGCTTCAAGGAATTGAACCAAAAAAAAATGTTGAACTAGTGCCTGGGAAGAGGGGCATAGTTCATGAAACTACGGGACCACCTTTTCCCAGCGTTAAAGACTGTCGTACGAACTATTCATCCGTATTATGAGTGTACCTATTGCATCAGACCATCCGTTTATCATGCTTTGAGCTTCGTTGTAGATGAAAGATCTTGACAGAATCAGAGATGCAGCTTCAAAGGGCTAATACCAACCGGCAGGTAAAGTACACCGTGAAGAGATATTAGAGGATTATTAATTGGACATCGACTGACTCGGCCATCTGCAGGCCATGTAAAACTGCCGAATTCGGAGGACAGAGCTGCGATCATCGAGTCAATGAAACAAGGAAAAATTGTAAATTTGTACGAATCTTGCCGACAAAAAAAGGCAAGAAGTCCATTACGGTGATCCGTTTTGGACTCAACATCACTTACCTTCAACACCAAGAAAGGGTGATTGTTAATTCTTCACAAGTTTGCACCCTAAGTTACACAAAAATTGTTTATACCCATGCATGCATGCATGGCGCTACACATGGCTATCCTGTCGAGGGACCCCAGCGACAGGATCTCTGATCCTGTAGTTGGGGGTCCCTCAAACAAATATAGGGTTTAAATACTGAACATCAAGTTTAATCTTTAGCATCAACTTCCAACATATCTCCCCATTAGTGTGTTTTGGATCCAAATCATCTGTCTGCGAAGCTTTTAATTTGTCTTCAAAAAAACAATTTTACCTTTTTGGTGCACTTTCAACAAAAATCGGCATTGACGCTAGCACGCTGCTGTCAGGAGTGGCTCTTACCATGCTTACCGAGCCTCGAACTCTCCCTCCCTTTGATGTATTCTGGGCTATGGGGGCAAATGTGAGGCGTCCCAATCAAATGCGTATGCAGCGCGATCCCCCCCGTTTAGTGTACTGCGATCCTTCATTCATCCTTGACACGCTAGCCCGCGTGTTTCACGACCCAAAGCTACCCATTACGGCGGGCATTACGATTGACAAAACAAA
>JAMKCH010088200.1:0-99834 GCA_023653785.1 Ophioderma brevispina
CTCAGTAAACTCACTCATACAGGCAGAGGGTGTATGCCGCACACACACATTCAGCCACGGTATAATTCAACAACACGGCCGGTCTTAGAATAGCTTACACGCATGTGTTAACTACTGCCTCTCTATTCTGATCTGCCTGTCGGGCTATAAACCGTGCTCCAGTGCAAGCCACAAACACACGCACACACAAGGCCGGCTAATCAATAATTTAACACTACAGGATCTCGTTTGGCCGTCCAATCACGGCGCTGATCAATGATGTCATCACAGCGGGGGAAAGACTGGTTGAGCCGAGAATGATGAGTGTTAATGGTGCATGCACCACATTGGTATGTGTGTGTGTGTTATGTGTGTGTGCTACAACAGACACATTTGTAGGATTTTACCTCAAAAATTAAATCAGGATGCAATTATAAAAGCTTGTGATAGGAGAACAGGAAATCATATGGTTAGGGAAAGTAGTCAACCAGTAAAAAGATACTAGGTTTAAAAAGACAAGGCTTTGTTTTAGTTTGTAAATTAATATTGTTTCAATATTATGTTATGAAAATGTGCCGATTCGTAAACAGGAAACTAATATTTGTTCCAATTTAGTTTTTAAAAAAATTGACCTTCTTCAAATTTGTATCTTTGTGTGTGTTTACCTATTGACGTCAAGAAGAGACTGAAAATCATTGTGCGTAGTGATATGCCATCGGTAGGTGGGTTTGTTTATGAGTGGATTCAAGTTTTGAATTATTCTAACTATTAACTGGAGTTCTGTTTAGACTATAATGATCACCGGCGTATCCAGACCTTGGTTTTTGTTAGGTGACCCCCAAAAGGCTGATTTTGCATGTTTTGGCATGAACCCCCAAATACGCCACTGATTTAACTTGGTAAAATGGTAGGAGAGTAGGAGGTTCTCACCAGATTAAGCTTTGAGGGCAATATATGTTAAGTACAAAGTAATCGGCAAATTTAGGAAAATAATGACGCATTTTTGGGGGTAATTGTACTTGTAGATGATACGAGGATTGAAACCTCCACCAAGGCTTTCATGCACCTATCACTGGTGATATTTATTGACCTTATTATGTAGCTACTTTGCATAATTTTTCACTCTTTTTTTTTACTTGGAGAGTAGAAGCAAGTAGGAAAGAGAAATGTGTTCCATTTAGTAGGACTAACCACCATTTAGTCCTGGACTAAGGTATACTGCTCTCGTGAAATGAGTCATTATTGCTAAAATACTACCACTAGACTCCCCCTTCTCAACAAATAACTCGTACAACTGGCAACTCCCAAGACATAAGAAAATACTTTAAGAATACAAGTAAAATTTCACATTATTCAGTGATACCTTTCCCTTTTGTCCATTTTCAGGTCTTTTTTTTTTAAGAGAATAATGTTGTTCTAAATAGAGTTGACCTCTTTTTCTACAGCAATATTTTCATGTAATAAATCACCAATTCATTACACTCAAAAGATTTAACGACATTCCACTATAAAAACAACACATTTGATATAAAGTTAACTCTTTCACAATCAAAGAATTGTATAGCATGAAGTGTTTAACCAAACAAGCCTAGATTGTGTGTGACTCTCATAAATTAACTGCATTTAGGTCAGTATCTCAAGGCTTGGGGTATTTGCTTTAAGCCGGTGTTCTTCACATGCCACCCAACATCTTCGTTCCTCGAGTGGTAACACTTGTAGGAACATTACCTTAATATGCAGGGATGTTTCAACATACAGGAAATCACCAGAGGATCTGAAGACAGCATTTTTTATAAAATAAACCTTTCTGACCTGAAAAGTGAGTGAGGCAGGAATTCTCTAATTTCAGGATGGGTTGCATTCAGGCAATATGAGTGCATTTTATGGAAGAGGGTCATGAATAGATTGTGTGAATTTCTAAGGTTCTCTTTTGTATTCTTTAATTGATGGAACACAAAAACCAAGGTACAAGTATGCACATGAGCTCACATGCATTATATTCACATAGCCTTAAATGCACCCACACACATCCACACTTTTTGTATGGTATATACTTTTGAGGAACACAAAAGAACGGTATTGGTTGTTAACAGAAAGATAACCGCATTAGTTATTCCACTGCTTAAAAATTACCATAAAAAGTTTTTAATGCAGCAGGGACTCATGACCGCTCCAAATGGCTTTTTCTGTTTATATCCAGTGCCAGTCCCAACTGCAAGTTAAAGGTGCAACGAGAGATTTGAGGCAACAAATATTGTGTATAATAGTAATTCATATAGGTAGCACTCAATAGTTCTCACCTGGTGGCTTCAAAATGTCTTAAAAGAGAGAAAAAAGATGATGTTGATTTGCTTCTATTTCATAAAAAACTAGGCCGAATTTTGTATTGCTCCTATACGAAATTAGAAATCACAATTTTTGTACCAAAGAAATATTTCTCAGTTAATCCTTTCAGATGGGGGTAATTTTCGATGGGAAGCTTACATCAGGGCCAAAACTCAGTTACTCGCGAGGTTTTTTAGGGAACACCTGATATGTGAAATCGCTCGTTGCACTTTTAAAAACAATTAAAGGTGTTTTTTTTTTTTTTTTTTTTATTGTGTTTTACAGTATTTGTAACAGTGTACTGAGGACAAAAGATTTCCTTCTGAGGACTTTATATAAAGATTTCTTTGTGTGGTCGAAGAAGTTAGTCATTCAAGCAGACAAACACACAACATCACACACACAATAAACACAGATGCATCCAGGTATGAACAAGATACGGACTCTCACAGATTCACCAATAGAATGTCATGATTTCAGTATGTGTGAGTCCCATTGGGGTTTGTGCCAAAAGATTTTGATCTGAACTAGCTGCTCGACTCTTTGGGTGATACTCTGTCCCCGTGGATTTTGAGGTTTGTTTTACCATGCCCTGAGGCAGTTGTGATTTTGCATGTTGTCGTTTGTTTTATGGTTCACTGGATATCCCTGAGAAACGCTTATTCACAAAATATGAGTTGATTCTGATCTTGCAGTTTGGGCAATTGCGGTTTTCCATGGTCCCATAGGCCACTGTGCGTAATTCTGTCTGTTTGGACAGAAATACAAAATTGTGAATTTCTTACAGATACAACCAAATTTGCATGTAAGATTAGGACCACATGGATGAAATAGGGCTAATATCGATGATATAAAACTCTCAAGTTCTTTGAGGTAAGGTAAGAAGGGGGATGAGGGGATCACAAGTGCCCTTTAAGTTGTTGATATGACCTTAAGAGAACAAGGACAATTTCCACAAAGGAAGTGCCCCCATTTGTTTAGAACATGTTTTTTTTTCATATTTGGAATGCGAACCAATATGCACACCTGAGTGAAATAAATCAAATACGCCTTATCATTAATTGTTAGATGCGGATTTAGAATTGTCTGTCTTGAAAACACAGCAGCCGACAGCATGTCCCGCTGAGCTATTGTATGATGTTTTTGTTCAATAGGTCTTTAACAACATTTAGTTGGCTTTTTGGAAACTTCATTCCAGATGTAATAATAAGGTTTTAAACAAAAATATGTGACGCGGTTAAAAGTTTTTCTGTTAGCTGTTTTCGGGTGGTATAAAGGAACCAATTTAGACAAAAACAGTTCTACACGGTCTTCCATTTTTCGTGGGAAATCCACAGTAAATGTGTGTGTTTCAAATGCAGCATGTGTGACCTGATGTTGGGGGTAATCCATGCACAGCAGGACGTTGCCGGCTGTCGTGATAGAAAAATCAAAGCAGCTTTCTATGGGACAATTACAATATCAGGGAAGTTCAAAATTAGTTTTTGGTTTTTTTTTATTGTGTATATATAAAAAACCTTCGAAAACTCTCAAGGGTTCTACAACCAATCAAGTACAAATGAGAGAAATTTGTATAAAAAATCTCTGTCCTTTAATGTACACTGTTAGTAAAGCAGGAAAGGTTGGTTGGATGTCTATACGAGGTTCCCATTAGCTTGCTATCTTATATTATTCTTTAATCCCATACTGAGAACTTTATTTAAATCATTAGATTAAAATGTGCCTTTAAGAAGATTACTACTGAAAAGGTGGAGTTTCCATAAGCCATCTACAGAAAGGAGAGGATATAAGCTGAACAATGGTCTCTAAGCAGAGAACCCCACAGAAAGAGAGATCCGCAGCCTTCTATTTAGAAGAGGCCATTAAATCTCACTTGATTAGAGCTTGGGGTCAACGTTTGCTGTAATATCCACATACTTTGAGGGATTTTAAACCAAATTTGGGTCACCAGGTGCAACATGGCATTCATTTTCCACCATTTGTTGATGAGGTACAAAGGTTTCGCATCCAGAGTCAAAGGTCATGAGGGGAGGTCCAAGTTGTAAAATAGGTGAAAATGTAAAATTTAACCTCATTTGACAAAATTGAAGTTCAATTGGAACCAAACTTGATCTAGGGCAAACATGGGATCCCTCAATTGCTGATGAGGTCAAAAGTCACATAACAAGGTCAAACGTCATTTGAGGTCAAACAAAGTCAAATGGGGTAAAAAAAATGTAAAATTGGACCTCATTTGAAAAGTTGAAGTGCAATGGAACCAAGCTTTATGGAGTTACATGCAAGCCCTCATTTGTTTAGGAGGTTCAAAGGTACATATCAAGGTCAAAGGTCATATGAGGCTATCATTCACAAACCACGACGGCAGGGAATATAACGGTCGAGGACCGATGTATTTTTTACCAACAAGGGTCACACCTTGCCAAACCCAGTCACCATTGATTAAACATGTAAGTAGTGAGATATTATGATAAAACAGCTCAACCATGGTCACATGAAGACATCTGACACCCAAGAAAGATTTGACCAGGGGAAAAAAAGCTTAAAATCATGCTAAATCAGCCATTTTTTGCCTCCTCCCAGGAAGTTCCCTCCAACAGGAAAATCATGCCTCAAAAACCACCTCCAACTAGGAAAATCTGCCTCAAAACAGGGAGGAAAAATGGCCCTCAAAATGGGGGAAATGAAAGGAGGAAGAAGGGGGAAATTTCCCCCTCTGACAAGTGACCCATGTTACACCCCTGCATTCAGTATTAAGTTTGATATATTTGTTGATTTCTCCCAATAGTTGTTGATTTCTCCCATTTACTATCTTGTGCATGTTCTTCAGCCATGAGCGGTGGAACCAAATGACTCATCCACAGACTTCATTTGTGGGTTGTTGTACATGAAAATAGAGCAATAATGGCCTGTTTGACATTACAAAAGATTTTACACAAAAATGGCAGCTATTTGTAGACAATTCCAGTACATGGTGTGATAAAAAATCAAATGGAACTTGAAAAGGCCGTGGCCCGGGAGGGAGGCGCCTAGCGATATTTTTGGATGCCCCATTAGCGCAATGTGAGTAAATAATTTATACAGTTCAAAGATATAGAGCGTACCGGTGGGACATGCTGCTTAACCAATTGTGACAAAATGGATACCGTGATAAATTCAGGTAAAAATTGCATCCAAAATGGATGAGATGAATAATAGAAATATTGCAAGTCTGATAAATATATTTGTTGGATTTGGAATATATTGTACTTACTCAATTAAGGTCAATAAAAAGCAAAAGCCAGTGCTGTCATTGTTACACTGTGAAATCACACAAACATTTTGAAGGTATTTAAGGTGCAACGAGAGATTTCAAATAACAGGTGCCTCAAAAAAAAATGTGAAAATTTAATTTTTGCACTGGTGTAAAGCGTATATCAAAAACATCCACAATCTGTAAGGATTAAGCGAGAACTGTTTCTTTGGTACAAAAATAGTGAAATTTCTATTTTTGTATAGGAAGAAAATACGAAATTCGGCCTATGTTTTCTATTGACAGTAATAAGAATATAAAAATCACCTTTGTTTTACTGTTAAGACAATACTGTACACTTAGAGGTAAGAAATCATGTGAGTGTCTAATCTATTTGAAATCTCAAATCTCTCGTTGCACCTTTTACAAGAGATGCGAGGGACATTTCCAGAAAGAAGCACCCCAATTTTAAAACATATTTTGCATATTTAGAATGCTTACCAACCACCTGTGATATTAGGCTAACACCTGAAGTGAATATGCTGTCTTTAGTAATAAACTCATATTAAGATGATTAGAATTTTTTGTTGTGACAACAAAAATTCAAAGCATGCTTTTCTATGGGAACAATTATGAAGAGGCAAGTAAGTTCAAAACCTAGTTTGTGTTGCTTTTACTTGTGTCACTTCAATCCTCCTTTGAAATGTTCTGGTAGGTATTCTACACATGATCAAGTGGAAGGAAATTGAGAGAAATTTTGATCTCAAAAAATTATTCCTGTCCTTTAGTGCAGGTAATATCACAAAGCAAATTTTATATAAAGTCAGTCATGCTTTTTTTGTGAAAATCTGAAAAAATGTCTTTGTTTCAAGAAGAAGCATGCAGGAGCGGCACCAGGGGCGGCAGGGAGGTGACTGTTCCCCTAAGAGTTACAAATTCAGAAAAAAAAAGTGAGTTTTAAGCAATAAATTGCATTTTTTCCCTATATGAGTTAAAGGTGCATTTTGTGATTCCAGCTCCACCTGTTAATTCCTGATCACTGATATCCTTGAGAAAGCTTATTCACAAAATCTGAGTTGCTTCTGATCTTGCGTTTTTGTGTTATGAACAATTGCTTGTTTCCACGGTCCCATAGGCACCGTGCTGTATTTCTGTCCGTTTACGACAGAATATACACAATTGCAAAGCTCTTCCAAATAAATCAAATTTGCACGTAATTTTAGTCACAGGGATTACTAATGATAACGGTTTTCAGGCGCTCTAAAAATCTAACTTTTTTAGGTAAAGTCGGGGGACGAGGTTGTGGATCACGAAAGCCCCTTTAATCGTGTAATTTGCCCGGAAGCACGGATGGACCAGTTGTATCCATGGTGATGAATGTTATCAAGATTAGCATTTAAACAAAAAATAAGTTAAGATGAATATTTGTGTCAGAACTTCAAGGCAGAAACAATATTAAATAAAGAGTGACATGTAAAAAAAACTGAAAAAGCTAACTCAACTGATATCCATGTTGTAATTGTAATTGGTGCACGGTTGTTGTCTCTGTATGCATTATTAAGTTTTGCTTAAAGTAAACTGGGGGGGGGGGAATCTGACTTTTGAGTCAAAGGACAATTCGCCATCGAAGTGGTTACATAACTCCTGGTTACTGGCATCACGCACCTTTTGGAATAGTATTGCAGGCCGTAGACTTGTGTAGTGATCATTTCGATCGTGGTGCAGACTAAAAAGAGTGATCCAGTTGACCCATAGGAACGACCGGATTACACGAACACTTCGCATAGCGAATCACCACTTGTTATGTTGTTGCTGCTTTTGGGTTTTTAAATGGTTGACTTCCTGTGGGATTATGTATGCTATCAAGAGGTTACCACAATAAGGTTCTGGGAAAATTGAACATAAATGCAGCTCTATGGAGTCAATGTGTCATGCCTCCATTCAGTCAGCTCACGATGAACAAGTAAAAGCAAGACCCATGTACACTAGACAGTTACTCACCTTTAATGGCTTGTACTCATTTGCGTACTACAGCAGTGGATTTAGCATAAATTAATTAAGTGTCATGAGGTTTATGCTGGATTACAAAGCCATTTTCAGACAGATGCTGTTGCCACTATAAAACATCAGTCCAGAAAAATGCTGTGGGCAAGGATTGTTGTTATGCATGAAAAATATCAATTCAGTCACTGATCCAGTAACATTGCTTCTGAAGATGTATGATACCAAACATGCTATCATATTTCAATTTTAACTTCATCACAACTGGACCCTATTTATATTAGTGTAGTAATGAATTATTGAAACCATCGCAAGTCAAAAATAGCAACATTTCCTGTAGTGAATGAGTTCATTTTCTAGTGGTTCTTTTCGCTAAGTCCATCTATAACAATATTAATGGGAAATGATATTCTAAAAATAGACTAAACAAACCCAAATAACAGGACTATTAAATATATCAAAAGTATTGTAAACCCCACTGAGTATAGAGCTGAGCTATATTTTAGCATAGTCTGATTGCCAATTAGTCTCCTGCCCATTTATCATATCCCGGTGCTTTGCGCATCTTAATAATAAACCTGACGAAAATAGGACTGCAATTTCCATTATGATATGGTTTTAATTTTCACGTGTAACATCTAAACATATTTTGGAATCAAAAAAAAGGTGGACATTGGGGTGGACACATGGAGAAATTGCATACATTGATAACTTGGTACACGGTTTTAAAAAAGGATATTAGCTTGAAAATAAATATTCAAGAATATTGTACTAGATTCCAGGAGCAGCAAATATGCAGTGACCCATTTTAAAAAGTGCAAAAATTGACTTAATTTGCATCTTCTGTCTTTCTTTCCGTAACAGGTAATAGAATACCCAAGAACACATTCTTCCCTGGCAAGGTGGCGGAAGGGAGAAGATGTACCCAGTGCAAGTTGTGGGAAAAAAACACAGCGGCACACAGGAGGGGCCGGAGGACACCGTAGGAATATCAATGCACCATGCTATTACATCTTGAAGCTTGCAAAAGATTAGCATTACCAATGGGCATCAATGCTAACTCAGGCTGATCCACACAAAGAGTTAGCCATGTATTATTGTGACAAACACTATCAATAGCCCACTGGTGACACCCTATCCAGTTCAAATATTCCATATTTGTGTATGTTGATTAAGTGGGCGTGCATTCAACATCATTGGACAATGTATGAATTAGGCACTTCTAAGCTACAATAAGTACAATAGACCGGAAAATATGCGATATTGTCTTATACTTACCGATTTAAATAAGATTATGCCATCCAGAATATGTTCACAGGCCAGCTCAGTAAACTCACTATTTTCACACAGGCATGTATGGGTGTATGCATGCATGCACGGGCACACTCCAGCCCGGTATAATCAACAACACGGCCAGTCTAGACATAGCTTCCACTGCATGTGTAACTGCTGCCTTTATGTCTGCCGGTCCGGGCATAAACCGTGCCCCGTGCAAGCCACAAACACACGCACACCAAGGCGGCTAATTCAATAATTTAAACCACTACAGGGATCTCATTTGGCCGTCCACATCACGGCCGCTGATCAATGATTGTAATCACAGAGGGGAAAGACTGGGTTGCTGAGCCGAGAATGATGAGTGTTATGGTGCATGCACACAGACATTGTATGTGTGGTGTTATGTGTGTGTGCTACAACATGACACATTTGTAGGATTTACCTCAAAAGAAATCAGGATGCCATTATAAAAGCCTGGTGAAGGAGAACAGAAATCATAGGTTAGCGGAAAAGTAGTAACAGTAAAAAGATACTAGGTTTAAATGACAAGGGCTTTGCTTGGGTTGTTAAATAATATGTTTCAATATGATGTTATGAAATATGATGCTATAAGTAAACAGGAAACTTCAAATTTGTTCCAATTTTATGTTTTAAAAAAATTGACCTTCTCAATTTGTCTCTTTGTGTGTGTTTTACCTTATTGAAGTTCAAGAAGGAGACTGTGTAATCATGGTTCTGTAGTGTATGTACATTCTGTATGAGTGTATGTATGGGTAACGTTTTGAATTATGGGCCATTAAATGAGTTCTGTTTGATATAATGATTTACACCGGCCTATCAGACCTTGGTTTTTTAGGGTGCCCCCAAAAAGGGATGATTTTGCATGTTTGGCATGAACCCCAAGATACGCCATGATTTTGATTTAACTTAGCAAATGGTAGGAGAGTAGGAGGTTCTTCAACTGAAGGTATTGAGGCAATATATGTTAATTCAAAAAGCTAATCTGCATAATTTAGAAAAGATGACTGCATTTTTGGGGGTAATTGTACTTGTAGATGATACGAGGATTGAAACCTCCACAAGGCTTTCAGGCACCTATCACTGCGTGAAATTTTTAGTGCCATATTTTTATTGAAGCTACTTTGCATAAATTTTTTCACTCTTTTTTTTTAATTGGAGGTAGAAGCAAGGTAGAAAGAGGAAATGTTCCATTTAGTAGGACTAACCACCATTTAGTCCTGGACTAAGGTTTATTAATGGTCTCGTGAATGAAGTCATTATTGATAAACACTACTACCACTAGAATCCTCAACAAATAACTCGCTTAAAACTGCAACTACCAAGAATAAAGAACTAATTTTAATGAAGTACAAGTAAAAATTTCATCAGTATTCAGTCGATACATTTCCGGTGTGCCATTTTCAGTTCTTTTTGTTATTAAGAGAATACATTGTGTTTTCTAAATAGAGTTGGACGTCCTTTTTCTACAAAGCAATTATTTATGTACTAAATCAACAAATCAAGTTACACTTCAAAAGATTTAAAGACATTCCACTATAAAAACAAAACACATTTGATATAAAATGTTAAATCTTTCAAATCAAAGAATTGTTATAGCATGAGTGTTTAAACCAAACAAGCCTAGTTGGTGTGACCTTTCAATAAATTAAACATGCCTTTAGGTCAGCTATATCAAGGCAGTGGGTATTGCTTTAAAGCAGTGTGTTCTCACATGCCACCCAACATCTTAGTCCCTCGAGTGAGTTACACACTTTTAGTAAAATTACCTTAATTATGATGGATGTTTCAACAGACAGGAAATCACAGAGGATCTGAAGACAGCATTTGTATCTAAAATAACCCTTTCTGACCTGAAAAAAGTGAGTGTAGGTGAGCAGCATTCTATAATTCAGCTGGGTGCATTCAGGCAATATGAGTGCATTTTCTGGAAAGAAGAGGGTCATGAAAGATAGTGGAATTCTAATGTTCTCTTTTGTATTCTTTAATTGATGGTAACACAAAACCCAAGTACAAGTATGCCACATGAGCTTCACATTGCATAATTCACAATATGCATGAAATGCACACACACATACAAAACTTTTTGTATGGTATATCACTTTGAGGACCATCACACGAAATGTTTATTGGTTGTAACAGAATAAAACCCAGCATTGTTATATTCCCCTGTTAAAAATACCATAAAAAAGGTCATTTTTAAAATGGCAGCAGGATCATGACAGCCAAATGGCTCTTTTTTCTGTTTATATCCATGTTGCAAGTCCAACTGCCAGTTAAGTGAAACGAGAGATTTTGAGGAACCCCAAAATTGTGTCATAATAGTAATTTCATATAGATTTAGACACTCAATAGATTCTCACCTGAGTGTTTTTTGCTGCAGAAAGGTCTATTAAAAGAGAGAAAAAAGATGATTTGAATGTGCTTATATTTCAATATAAAACATAGGTGAATTTTGTATTTGCTCATATACGAAATTAGAAATTTCACAAGTTTTGTACCAAAGAAACATTTCCTCAGCTTATCCTTTCAGATTGGGGTTATTTCGATGGAAAGTTTACATCAGGGCAAAAATCAGTACTCTCGAGGTTTTAGGCCCACCTGATATGTGAAATCTCGTTGCACCTTTAAAACAATTAAAGTTGTTGTTTTTTACAGTAATTTAACAGTGTACGAGGGACAAAAAGATTCCTTCTGAGCGACCTTTATTCTAAGACTTCTTTGTGTTGGTACTCAGAGTATATGTCATTCACGCGACACACACAAACATACACACAACACACATTAACATTCAAGATGCTCCCGTATGAACAAGATTAAGGCATCTCACAGATTCACCAAAAATAGAATGACATGTGATTTTCACGTAGGTGCTTGAAGTCCCATTGGGTTTGTGCCAAAAGATTTTGATCTGAACTAGCTGCTAGACTCTTGGTGATACTCTGTCCCCGTGGATTTTGAGGTTTTGTTTACCATGCCTTGATGCAGGTTTTGCTTGATTCTAGCATTTCTGTTTTATTATGGTTCCCTAGTATCCTTGAGAAAAGTTATCACAACATATGAGTTGATTCTGATCTTGCAGTTTGGGCAATTGACTTGTTTCCATGGTCCAATAGGCCACTGTGCTGAATTCTGTTGTTTATGGATAGAAATACAAAATGTGAATTTCTACGATACAACCAAATTTGCATGTTAAGAGTTAGGTAACACATGGATTACTAGGGCTAATTAGTTCAGATGATTATAAAAATCTCAAGTTCTTTGAGGTAGTCAGGGGATGAGGGGGATCACCAAAGTGCCCCTTTAGTTGTTTATATGGTACTTAAAGAGACACAAGGAACATTTCACAAGAAGTGCCCCCCTTTTGTTTAAACCGTTTTTTTTCATATTGGAATGGTTACCAAGATCACACCTGAAGTGAATAACAATAACGCGATCCTTATATTGTCGAAGATGATGATTTGAATTTTCTGTCTTGAAACACCAGCAGCCGACCAGCATCCCGATGAGCTATTGTTATGAATGTTTTTTGTTCCAATAGAGTCTCTTTAACAGACTTTAGTTGGCGTCTGTGGAAACTTCATATCCAGATTTAATAATAAGGTTTTAAAACAAAAATATGTGATCGGTTAAAGGTTTTTCTGTTTAGCTGTTTTGGGTGGTATAAAAGGAACCAATTTAGACAAAAACAGTTCTACACGGTCTTCCAATTTTTCATGGGAAATCCACAGTAAATGTCTGTGTTTTCAAATGGCAGCAGTGTGTGACCTGATGTTGGGGTAATCCATACACAGCGGGATGTTGCCGGCTGCTGTGGATAGAAAAATCAAAGCAAGCTGTTCTATGGGGACAATTACAATATCAGGGAAGTTCAAAATATAGTTTTTGGTTTCTTTTTTATTGTTTCTCTAAAAAACCTTCGAAACACTCTCGATAAGTGTTCTACAACTAATCAAGTACAAACTGAGAGAAATTTGTATTAAAAAAATCTCCTCCTGTCCCTTTAATGTACACTGTTGTAAAGCAGGAAAGGTGGTTGGATGTCTATAGGTTCCCATTAAGGCTTGCTATTCTATATTATTCTTTAATCCCTATATCTGGAACTTTTATTTAATATTTACTACTGAACAGGGTGGAGTTTCCATAGCCATCTACAGAAAGGAGAGGATATAAGCTGAACAATGCTCTCTAAGCAGAGAAACCCCAAAGAAAAGAGAGCTCCTCAGCCTTCTATTAGAATGAAGCCATTAAATCTCACTTGATTAGAGCTTGGGGTCAACATTTGCCTATAATATCCACATACTTTGATGGATTTAAACCAAATTTGGGTCACAGGTGCAACATGACATTCCCCATTTGTTGATGAGGTCAAAGGTCGCATACCAAGGTCAAAGGTCATGTGAGGTCAAGTTGTAAAATAGGCTGAAAATGTAAAATTAACCTCATTTGAAAAATTGAAGTTCAATTGGAACAAAACTTGAGTCATAGGTGCAACATGGGATCCCTCATTTGCTGATGAGGTCAAAAGTCACATACCAAGGTCAAACGTCATTTGAGGTCAAGTTGTAAGATAGGCTGAAAATGTAAAATTGACCTCATTTGAAAAGTTGAAGTGCAATTGGAACCAAGCTTTATGGAGTTTACATGCAATCCCTCATTTGTTTATGAGGTCGAAGGTCACATATCAAGGTCAAAGGTCATATGAGGCCTATCATTCACAAACCACGACGGCAGGCAATATAAGCGGTTCGAGGACCGATGTATTTTTTACCACAAGGGTCAACATTGCCAACCCAGTCACCATTGGATTAACATGTAAGTAGTGAGATATTATGATAAAAACAGCTCAACCATGGCTCAATGAAGAAATCTGCCACCCCAGAAAGATTTGACCAGGGGAAAAAAGCTTGAAAATCATGCTAAATCAGCCATTTTTTGCCTCCTCACCAGGAAGTTTTCACCTCCAACCAGGAAAATCTGCCTCAAAACCACCTCCAACTAGGAAAATCTGCCTCAAAACAGGGAAAATCTGCCTCAAAATGGGGAAATTTACCCCTCTGACAAGTGACTCCTGCTACACCCCTGCATTCAGTATTAAGTTTGATATATTTGTTGATTTCTCCCATATATTTGTTGATTTCTCCCATTTACTATATCTGTGCATGTTACTTCAGCCATTGAGCTGGTGGAACAAGAGATTGTGGAATGACTTCATTTGTGTGTTTTTGTACATGAAAATATAGCAATAATGGGCCTGTTTGTACATACAAAAAGATTTACACAAAATGGCAGCTATTTGTAGTACAATTTCCATACACTGGTGATAAAATACAAATGGAAACTTGAAAATGGCTGTGGCACCGGGGAGGTAGCGATAGGTTGCCCCATTAGCGCAGTGTGAGTAAATAATTTATAAAGTCAAGATATAGAGCGGTACCGGTGACATGCTTGCTTAACCAATTGTGACAAAATGGATAACGTTATAAATTCAGGTAAAAATTGCATCCAAAATGGAGAGATTGAATTAATAGAAATATTGCAAGTCTGATAAATATATTTGTTGGATTTGGAATTATATTGTACTTACTCAATTAAGGGCAATAAAAGCAGCCAGTGCTGTCATTTTACACTGTGAAATCACACACACATTTTGAAGTATTTAAAGGTGCAACGAGAGATTTCAAATAACAGGTGTCTCGAAAAAATGTGAAAATTCTGATTTTGGCACTGGTGTAAAGCTTTATAACAAAAACATCACCATCTGTAAGGATTAAGCTGAGAACTGTTTCTTTGGTACAAAAATAGTGAAATTTCTATTTTTGTATAGGAGCAAATACGAAATTCGGCCTATGTTTTCTATTGAAGTATAAGCATATAAAATCACCTTTGTTTTCACTTTTAAGACAATACTGTACCAAAATACAAGGTAAGAAATCATTTGAGTGTCTAATCTATTTGAAATCTCAAAATCTCTCGTTGCACCTTTAAAGAGATGCGAGGACATTTCCAGAAAGAAGCACCCCAATTTTAAAACATATTTGTGATGTGATCAAGCAAAATGAGTCGGAAGTCGCAAATATTGATTTTGAGATATAGCCAAACAAAGGATAAAATTTCTTTTGTTTCCTATTGTTTTGGCCACCCTTCAACTGATCATATCTTTGGAAGTAATTGGTCAATTTCAATGGGGATTTCAACAAAGTGTAGCTTTTTAAATGGTTCATGCAGCTACATGAAAAAGTAAAAATTGAATCTGACCGACTTTAGACTCATTTTGCTTGATCGCATCACATTTTTGCATATTTAGAATGCTTACCAATGTATTAGCTCACACCTGAAGTGAATATGCTGTCTTTATGTAATAAAATCATTAAGATGATTTAGAATTTTTTGTTGTGCACAACAAAAATTCAAAGCATGCTTTTCTATGGGAACAATTATGATAGCAGGCAAGTTCAAAACATAGTTTTTGTGTTTCTTTTTTACTTGTTCATTCAATCATCCTTTGAAATGTTCTGGTAGGTATTCTACACCTGATCAAGTGGAAATTGAGAGAAATTTGTATCCTCAAAAAATCTCCTGTCCCTTTAGGTGAAGGTAATATCACAAAGCAAATTTTATACAGTCCTGTCATGCTTTTTTTTGTGAAAATCTTGAAAAAATGTCTTTGTTTCAACAAAGTATAAGATCCTTGTTACAAGAAGCATGCAGGAGCGGCACCAGGGGCGGCAGGGAGGTGACTGTTCCCCTAAGAGTTTACAATTTCAGAAAAAAAGTGATTTTAAGCAATAAATTGCACTATTTTTTACCTATATGAGTTAAAGGTACATTTTGTGATTCCAGCACGTCCTGTTTAATTCATTATTCACTAGATATCCTTGAGAAAAGCTTATTCACAAAATCTGAGTTGCTTCTGATCTTGCGGTTTTGTGTTATGAACAATTGCTTGTTTCCCACGGTCCCATAGGCCACCGTGCTGTAATTTCTGTCCGTTTACGAACAGAAAATACAAAATTGCAAAGCTCTTACAAATACAATAAAATTTGCACGTAATTTTAAGTACACATGGATTACTAATGATAACGGTTCAGGCGATATAAAAATCTCAACTTTTTTAGGTAAGTTTGGGGGACGAGGTTGTGGATCACGAAATGCCCCTTTAATTGCGTAATTTTGCCCTGGAAGCACGGATGGCAAGTTTATCATGGTTGATGAATGTTATCAAGATTAGCATTTAAACAAAAAATACAGGTTAAGCTGACTATATTTGTGTCAGAACTTCAAGGCAGAAACAATATTAAATAAATGAGTGACATGTAAAAAAAACTGAAAAAGCTCACTTTAACTGATATCCATGTTGTTAATTGTAATTGGTGCACGGTTGTTGTCTCTGTATGCATTATTAAAGTTTCGGAACACATGACACATAGTAGGACGCAGCTGTTCATCAAACTCTTGGTTGCGTAACATGTTTGTATAAAATTGATTTAAATTGCGTTACTTATTTTGCAAAACTTTTTGTTAAATAACAAGGATTGTAACAATTTTGACATGAGAGAAGTGTTGGTTTTTTTTGGTATACAAAAACGCTGATATTGTCTATTTTGTCATTGTTGAAAGGGGCCTAATCGTATTACACAGTGGTTTATTAAAATTAACAAAAATTTACCTGAATACATTTTGATAAAAGATCAATGGAGGACGCTATCAACTTGTTCTTTGTTTAGCATTTTTGATCATTTTTTAAGAAAAATCATTATGAAATTCAAATCGCATCACACTGCATTTAATCAAAAACCCCCATATTATCACAGTTTTAGTAAAAAATGCAAATATATGCCAAATGTCTAAAAAAAAATTTGGCCATGAGAAATTCTCGCTGAGAGCCGGCGTAACCATGTAGCTACTCCGCAATGGTGCAGACAGCTGACGTGTGTACACTCTCCGTCTATGCAGCAAAAAGCGGAGTGTAGGGCTTGTGAGTAGGTAATCCATCTCTACTTGTTGGTAGCTGAAAAAAAAAAAAAAAAAAAATTTTTTTCCCGGGGGGGGGGGGCAATTGTATTCAAAGGTGGATATGATGCGTGAACATGGACTTCCAAATTGCACCCTAAACAAGTATTTCCACCGACTAAAAAACATACCCTAAACAAGCATTTTTGTCTGTTTTTGCTACCATAAACAAGTCTTTTTGTCAGTTTTTGCAACCTTAAACAAGTAGCAATGCATTGTGTTGATAATATACCCTTATTATCTGGCTTTGCTCATGTTGCTTTTACTTCCAATATTATTGATTTTCGTACATCACAATTTCAGGGTTACGAAAAAACATACCTTTTTTTCCATATTTTGCTGTTTTTGACACCCTAATCAATGTACGTGCGTACATCGCCTGTCGGAAAAAAGAGACCCTTTTTACGCATTTTCTTGTTCACGCATCATATCCACCTTTGAATACAAGTGGCCCCCCCCCGGCTTTTTTTTTAATCAGACAAGGAGTTGAGAAGTGAAATGATTAAGAGACACGAACAAGTACAGATATTAAAAATCCA
The DNA here is from genome assembly GCA_023653785.1 of Ophioderma brevispina. Taxonomy (NCBI): domain Eukaryota; kingdom Metazoa; phylum Echinodermata; class Ophiuroidea; order Amphilepidida; family Ophiodermatidae; genus Ophioderma; species Ophioderma brevispina. Next base: position 17,383 of record JAMKCH010088200.1, read on the forward strand.
TTTGGTTATAACTCAAGCATTATAAAACCTTAAATTGTTATTATATATTTTATTTATTCATTTATTGTATTTTTCATGCAGAATTGCAATATCATGATTTTAATCCTGTCACATACATTTTTTAGAAGTGTCAAACAGAAGATTGAAGTACTCATTCATAGCAACTCATTGGTTTTATGGGGATACAATTGTTTACCATTTCAAATGATACTTAGTATGAAAAAAAAAAAAAAAAAAAAAATTCTAAATAAATTTGATCCAAATTTTTGAAATCATTATGTGAGTGTTCTAAAATGAAGTCAACAAAAACTGTATTATATTTGGGGCAGTCTTAGAAGAAGTGAGATATGACTTAAAAACTCAAAGCAATGGACCAGAACTCAATAGTCAGCATTGTCAAAATGAAAATGGGATTTTTTATATACCATAACCAAATCATTTTTGTAAGATTAAAAGCAAATTTGCTTCAGTTTTTAAAGAAATTAGACAAAATTATGATATGATGCAACAATATGTTACAACCGTAGAATTTAAGATGACAGAATATTATGGCTGCTCAGATCTGTAAAATAAACTTGGTGTAGACATGTTTGTGTCTATAAGACTAAATTAACCCGTATAGTGGATATATACTAGAACTGACTTGTTGGAAGCCCCCAGGCTCTGTTTGGATGCTGCTGATGCAAAATTAATGAAAACAAAACCCCACCTTTTTGTCTCAGAGGTAAAAAATAAAAACACTGTTGTACATTCCGGAAACACTGAGGCAACTTCAAGTTATCTGGCATTTATTGATTTGCACATATCATATCTCTCTAAGCAATGATTGCAAAATTGTAAGATAATGCTGTGTGCTAGCTGCAGAATTCAATAACCTCCTGATGTAAAATTCCAACCAAAATAGGTGTGTTGTATAGAGGGATAGATCTTTGCATGCCCAATTTATTCTTAGTCATGCAGTTTCTGTTTTGTACATATTTTGCATTGTATATTAAGTATTGTCAATCATTCTGTAAAAAGAAGAGTACCTGTTTGACATAAATCTGTATATTTACCTTATTAATGTGGTCTATATCCTTATCAATACCATATACATACATGTCTCAACAGCACTAACCTTACTCTGAAAAGGAAGGGAGGAAAGGTACTGATTTGTTGAAGAAAGATCCTAAGTGATTTACTGCATTTTGCAAAATGAAACACTTTGATGCATGAATTAGAGTAAATAATAGAAAATTACAAGGGATGACCAACTCGATCCACAGCTGTTTATTTTTTTATTTATTTATTTACATTTTATTTATACAGAGTAGCCTCATCAGTATTTAAGTACTGCTCTCCCTGAGGGCCCTGTTTAAGTTATACACTTTTTTGACCCCATGCAAATTCTCTCTTATTTTTAGAGCAATTTTAAGCAATGGTAGCACAATTTTGACAATAGTAAGGTCATGCAAGAGCTATTACCTGTGCAAAAATCAGAAAAATCCACTGTGGGAATCATGTCATATGGGCCTACAAAGGTCATGATTTGTATGTTATAGCACCCTATGCCTATTTCCCGTAGAAAGATGTGTATAAAACTAGTTTTTTTATGAAAAATCATATTTGCCTGCAATGGAATTTCATCAAATTTGCACAGGATGTAGTCCAAAAGTGTATCGCTGTTGATATTTTTTGTTTTATTCTCATTTTATAATAAATGAGACTTCCAAACAGCTGTGAATCTTTATTCCAATGAAAAATTGCAGAGGGTTGAATTTGTGTTTGCCTCAACTGCATTGAAGGCTGTGTCTGTTGGATATGTTGGGTTGGCCTGTTTGAAAAGCATGAATGATAACCCAAACATATTAAAAACTTGTTTAACTTAGCAATTCTACTGCAAAATATAAGATTGGTAAAATAATAAGGTGATTATCCTAATTGGTAAGTCATAAAAGAAAATTAACTTATTTGCATAATTTTACTAATCAGTCTCTTTGATGGAATATCACAGCGTTTCAAACTCGGTGGTGCAAATGTTTCTATTAATTGTATACATTTGTGTTTAGCTCTCTGTATATGTTATAACATATAAGTCAGTGGATGTTGAGATGACGAAGAGTCTGCCCAGGATTAAAAAGTGATGAAATATTTAATGAATATAAATAATATGACGAACATATTGTTAGCCTCCAGTACAGTCTGCAAGAATCATAAACAGGTGACTGAAAATGTAAACAAAACCTACTCTTTATCCACATTTTTAAAAAAATGAGTTCCCTGAAAATGTTCACTTGTATTCCTATTTAGGTCTTTTAAGATTAAGACTTAAAGCAATATTAGCACATTTTTTTGAAGGCGCCCCCAATTTTTCAAAAATTTGGAGATTTTTTACACGGTTGCATTGGTAACTGGCTAGTAAACTATACCTGTGAATGGTTAAGCTCGAAAATGTCTATGTGTCACAAATGAAGGAATTTTGTACTAGAATAATTATTATCGGGAATCCCCGATAATAATTCAACGGCTGCTGGAAACGGCCTTCCAATGTGAAATAGCCGGGAAATAGCGCCATGTACGTGTCTACGCTCATCCATTAGTTGTTTTAATAGTTTGGGCAAGTCAAGTTAGAGGGTTTTTTTTTCCGAGGTGGCACTATTTCATCATGGACGGACATAAACGTAGCATTTCCAGCTCTGCCGTTAAGTCCAATCTGGGATCCCAATTCTAATTACAAAATCGCTTATTTTGTGATAAATACGCATTCTTTAGCATTCTCGTTCGCAGGTATAGTTTCCTAGACAATTACCAACGTAACTGTGCAAAAATATCAAATTTTGAAAATTGGGGGCGCTCTTCAAAAAATTTCTTTGCCTCATTGTAATTTCTATTGTATCTCCTATTTATTATAAAGTCCACAAAATAAGTGCTACTTTTTTGCAGAATCAGGAGTAAGAATTTCAAACCTGTACGTGGGAACCACTCCATTATACCCACTATGGAATAGCTGCTGTTAAAGGCTGACTCAGAGGGCGCACTCAATTTTCAAACAAATCATGTTTTTAGCATATTCATAATGCTTGTCCATATAATAATCACTGTGTGAAATAACCAAGCTCAAATCAAAGTCCTTAATCAAATCATAACTTTTTTTTATAAAATTCCAGATCCAGAATTTTTGTTATCCACGTATCCCATGGCACTGTTATACTGTGCATAAATGTTTACTGCATGAAAACAGAAAATCTGACTCTTCTCCAACTATGGAATTAAGCATTTTAGGTGACTATCTTTAGTTCTAGATGACTATTTTTAATTACTACACACAAAAAATTATATTTTAAAATCTCTGAGTCGGCCTTTAATCCCTTAATATTCTATATGGCAAAATAGCTCAATGTGCTTTTACTATAACCTTACCTTAACCCTATCCATTTATGATAATTATGGTTCTATGGGGATTATAGCTATTAAAGATCTGTTTTACATTATGCAACTATTCATGCAAAATATTTAATTTGCTCTTTGTGGCAATTTTCACTTGCAGTGATTACGTGTATATTTGCCAGGGAATTCATTCAAGTATTCCATTCCTTTTCATTAAAACTTAGCTACTGCCATGCCAGAAACTAGTTCTATTGCATATTTTCATGAAATCTCCAGACTGTGATGTAATGCAGACAAACTGATTTGCCCAACCAGGAAGAAAATTATAGGTCAATTGTTGACCCAAAATGAGACGTTTCAGGGGTTGGATTGAGATTAAATCAATGGGAAACTCTGAATGGCAGAGTTGTCAATGAAAACAGGTGATTCATCGCTGTGAACCCTTTGCTTACAGCAAATGACTGCATTTGACAGGTGTTAACTAAGTCTGCATTTTTTTCCTCAAATGGTTAAACCTGTATTTTGTATGAATTATTTGTTAACAATTAGCATAAAAATAGCATTGATTGGAAGTAAACTCATGCTTATTGATTTTAGGATGGCTGTGTAGGTGATGATTATTTACTTGACAATCATCTCATAGCCAGCATATAAATGGTTAACATTTGAATTCAAGCAGGCTCTTATTTTGCGGTGTGACTTTTTTGAAAAGTGGACTGTATAGATTTCATTTTCGACTTCCAAAGTCTGAAAATGAAGGCATTCAGACCATTACATCAGTAATTAATATAATCTATTTTATTGGGAATATACATTAACCTACACTGAGAAAAAGGTTTACACAGCTTAAAATTTTACATAATTCCTGTGTTTGCACAGAATGCTGTCATTTTAATGTAAAAGTTTATATAACATGTGTTATGTAAAATTTTTCTTATTATGTAAATATTACTAAACTAATATGTAAGAAAATTTACATATTATGTAAATAATTTACCAAAAAACTATGTAATAAAATAAGAGCCTAATTGTAATGTAAACATTAATATATCATTGTTATGTAACTTTTTACAAATTTATGTACAATTAAATGGTTTACTAAAAGATTGTGTAAAACTACACAAGAGCTGTGCATAATTTTACACATTTCTTGTGTTCATTTGATCAAATATAATTGTCATGTGAAAAAAAGCATAACTATGTTCAGTTAATAATTCATTTTCTATGTAAACTTTTACTAATTTAAATATATGAGCCTCCCCTGCCACCCCCTCAATTCATACCTGGTTCACAAAAATGTCCACACATTACACCACATGTTTTGTTACACAACAAACATGCACAAGTAACATTATAAATTGCAAATCTTACATAGTATTTATGTATTTTTTGTATTGTATCAATTTTTGCAAGTATATTGTGTAAAAAATACACAACTTTGGTAAACAGTCAATTTAACATAAGACATGCGTATACTAAATTTGTTTACAAAAATGTTATGTTCCCTATTTTTACACAACTTGTGTTTATTTTTACCCAATAAAAGTTTACATTTTTTTTACATATTGTTTTCTCTGTGTACAGCAACCTTTTCTCAACATCTACTACTTCATTATCTTAACTCTTTGCACGCTGGGCAATTCTGTATAAGTTACAACGCCTAAGTCAGTAGTGGTATTTGAGATGGCTTTCCAAATATTTGTAGGTCATTTGGGATGTCATCTAAAAACGAACAACAAAGGCTAGGTCTTCTTTGGACTCATTTAAATGCATTTTTCTCGCCGATTCTGCATTTGCTCATGAAAATAAATAATTTGGAATGTTTATAACAAGAAAAGACAAAAATTGACCAAAGTAATATTCATCTTTGAGCGAGTATACTCGCCTGCTGCATGCAAAGAGTTAAGCATTTTTGTTTTACTCCTTTTGGAAAATCCAGACTTTGTACAAAGCAGGGGGCAGACAGGTACCCCGGCTAAGAAATGGAATCACAAGCTGTTAATTGAATTATGTTTAAAAATAGGAAAGTAGGAAGGAAAAGGATGAAGTGATCTCCAAACACTTTCCATTGAAGCAAATATACCACATTTCCCATGGCACATACCATCAGTTTTTTTTTCATGCTGAGATTTTAGCATGGATGCACTTGTTGAAGTGATGTCCTGAGATAAAAATCTTTATAATTAAAATTGGGGATCCACAGTCATAATTAGCCTGGCTGTACAGGTAGAAATACAATTTTCTTCAAGCTTTTTGCTATTTTTTCTGGCTTTTGAATTAAAAAATGAAATGAAATGGGAAAAAATGAAATCTGTTACATTTATGAAGTAAAACCTTTCAATTAAAGGGATACGCAGCGATTTGCTGATCCGAAACATCAAAAAAATCATCAAAATTTGTATTTTGGTACTTTTGTTACTGGCATAGATGTGCTAACATAACCTGCAAGTGGTTGGCTTGAAATCCATGTATTAAAGAAAAGGAAGTACTTTTTATCTGATTTGGTAAAATATGCACGTATCAAAATTCGACTTGAGATCAAAAAAGTCTTTCTGTGGGAATATCCCAGATTCATAAGCATAATATTGTGCACCATGACCTGTACACTTTGACCTCAAACACATTATTGATCTCCATTTATTCTGTACTGGTGTAAACCACAATCAGCTGTTTAGTGTAGATTTTGAGACATCATCAATGTATGTCTATTTGCAGGAGACGGTATGAAAAATTTCCTCAAATCATTTTTCAGTATTTTGGTGTTTTGTTCCTACGTTAAAGTGGTTATATGGAATTGTACATACTTACCCTTTAGACAAATAGAAATTGACCTTTTTTACCATTTTAGCCATTTTACCCTATAACTCCCAAACCAATGATCATAGCTGGTACAAACTATACATTTTTGGAATCCTTATGACTGGACAGACAATATGGCATACATTTCAACATGTTGGAGCATTTTAAAAGTTTGACCTCTGTGTAACCTTAAATTGGCCCCTATTGAAAAAGTGACACCACAATTTGAGAGTACTAACTACCTAGCGTTGATATAGAGGGTCCATACTAACTACCAAAGGTGTCAAACCTTTTCTTTAGTGAGGGGTAAGCGATGATGCTTGACCTGAGTCCGTGCTAGTCTATAACTTCAGAGCATGTGCTCCTCTTCTATAACTTCAGAGCATGTTTTGACTTGAATAGTCTAACCCAAACTTAATCAAGGATACTTAAGTGAAACATCAGTAATTGACTTTTCAGTAAAAACTGCCAATACATTAATACACCTATTACCAAAGATGACTTGCGTAATGTTAAGCACCAAAAGTCAATATTGATTGTGTAAGGTAGTATCTGTGAAATTTGTTTTCTGCATTTGAATTTTGCAAGATGTTGCCACGCATGTTTGTAGAGTAATTGAAGTTTCTTGTTAGAGGTGTGGATATTGTAACCAAATACACTAAGGCAAGCCACACGGTGGACCCCAATGGTAGTTGCTGCAACAACCTTGTCATGTCTGTTTGTTTTCAAAATCACATTACTTACAGCAGACAACTGAATGTTAGATGGACTTGTATAGGTGTGAGTAATTAAGTTGATTTCAACTTATTTTTTCTGTCATGAAAAGAGCTAAATTTAATTTTTTTCTTGATATGTTTTCATTACCAATTAATGATGAAATGCACATTGTTCTCCTGGAATGCAAAAAGAGTGAATGTTTGCTTTCAAAGAGAGAAAATGAGGGGAATTCTAGTCTTAAATCACTCTTTCTAAAGTGAATTTTCCATTTCACTAATAAAGCCACCATCAGTGATTTCCTTTAAACTGTAAACTACTCAGCCCTCAATTTCAGTCAAAGTTAAGTTTTTTGTTTGCATTGTTGTATTGAAAATCGTAAGTCCCTTGCAGGTTACTTAGCTAAAAAAAACATATTTTTTAAATGGGCAACCTTTGTTAAAAATCAGCGATCCTGACATTTGTTTCTGTCTATGTACAGTTGGTAATTGTATGCTTGGTTTATCATATCTGTTAGGGATTAGAATTAGAATAACGTTAGTGCAAGAGTTATTGTTTAGTGGACATAGGTTAGGGTTTATGGCTATAGTTAGTGTTACAGTTAGGATTATGGTACATAGGTTAGTGTTATACCCTTATTCTACTATTTCCAATTGTGCATAGTCACACTCCAATTACAAAATAATGCACTTGAAATGACAGCTTCAAAATATTTTAATGTATGTTTTCACATGTTAATAAAATGTTGTGGATATGATGTTACACTCTCAATTAACATCAAATTAAAAAAATGGACAGATTGTGGTTTTTAAAAGGTCCATGGTCCTTGTCCCCAGATTTTACTGGAAGTGTCTAACATTTTGGTGCCAGAAGCTATGATTTTTCTCATTTACCCTTGAAATCTTAGGGCTTAAAGATGTTTGGTTTGGATGTTGAATGAAAAGGTACCCAATTTTGGGCAACCAATATTTTACACAGTATTCTACAGGCCTACAAATTCAGGTTTTTAGTGTGAAAATTAACAGATGCAGTATTGGGTCATCAGTCATTTAAACAAGATGAAAACTTTATATAATCAAATCAGGTCACCCCTTTTAAGAGAGTGATTTTTTTAATGATCACAGGTACTCCATGATTAATTGGTTAATCACTGTGCTCACCCAAAACAAAATTCACTCCTTTACATTTTGAAATGCTCTGCTTTGTGGCCTTTTTGGTTGTTAATTCTATGAAGCCTAAGGGGTAGACTACTAAATATTTCCCTTACCTTTAAAGCTCTGATTGACATTGCTTTGAAATAGATCTCCAAACTCATTTGCACTTTTTCTGTCTCGGATCTCTGTTCATCCTCCAAAGTACTTCAAGTGATTTGAGGACATAGTGGTGAGAGGGTCTTTTTTTAATCAATTTGCCTAAATTGCAGAACACCCTTCCAATCACGATCCATAGTGCAGCGTTCAAGTCTCAACTTATATCTTGTCTCTTTTTACCATTTTGTTTATTTGTATGTCTTAAGGAATTAAGGATTTAATGTTTCACTAATGATAAAATGTGTCAATCGCATCTCTGCATATGCTTGGGTGATTTAGTATTCATCAAATTTTAAATTGTATTGTTTACTGAATCATTATCTGTCATTTGGTGTGTATATCTTAGTATTACTTCTTTTAATGCAGTAAGATGATCCTCCTATTTCATATTGTTTTATGCTGATCATTATCATGACCATTATTGCTAATCATCATCGTTAGTGTCTTATTCACAGTTAATATGAATCGTTGTGCCTAATATATTGGTTCATAAACTTCATGGCTAATAATTTTCATTAAAATGAGGACGGATTCAACCAAGTTAAAGGTGCATGATTCTAGCACCTTCTGTTTTTTTTTTATATTTCGCTAGATATCATTGAGAAAAGCGTATTTACGAATTTTCAATTGATACCGATCTTGCAGCTTGATGTATTGAGCAAATGCTTGTATCACAGGTTCCCACAGGCTACTGTACTGTAATTTCTGTCCATTTACAGACAGAAAATACAAAAATGTGAGTTTCTTACAGGTACAATTGAATTTGCAAATAAAATTGGGTACAATATGCATTACTAAGGCTAACAGTTCAGTGATATATCTCTACTTTTTTTAGGACGAGGCTGTGGATCACAATGCCCCTTTAAATACTTAGCCTATTCAAGAGTTAATCAGTGATTTGCTAAATTAGAAAATTTAAAAAAATCAGAAGAAAAATCAGATTTTTGTATGTCTGTTACAAGTATAGGTATCTTAACACAGCCTTAGCAAGTGGTAAGACTGAAAGCAACAAAATTGAGTATTTTAGTCATTACTGTCCATACGGACACTTACTGCAAGACATAATTGAATGGAGATTCATATCTTCAAACACTGCTATTTTCTTCCTTTTCTGGCAATTTTCAGTTGCAAAAAATAACTTACGAGATTTCTACAGACTTTCACTTCTAAGCTATTCCTGCAAAACTCATATTTTGACTCTATCGGGAGAATCACTGATAGTGTCTTTAACTTTTTTGTCATGGATTGAAATAGAATGGGAAAAGGAAGTCTTGTTGTGTGGACAAGTTTTAAAAAGGAAAGAGAAGAATAAAAAGAAGAAAGAAATCCATTTAGCTTGTCTGTCTGGTGTGGTATATAGGTGAAGTACACAGACAATGCTGCTATGCCAACTTTTAACCCTTCCCAACAGATATTGCAAGTTGCAACCATAATTATCCCAGTTATAATGTGGAGTACATGAAAGTCAAGCCCATTTCTTTTGTTCCATTATCTATTGTATTTCTTTTGTTGGAATTGGACTCTATTTGGCAGTGTGGTCACTAAGCTATTATACAAATATTGACTGCTCATGAGGGAAATGGTGCAAAATAACTACCCGAGGTGACTGGAGACCGTGGGCCTACTATTTTCCTGAGGGTTGAGGGAAATAGTAGGCCCACGGTCTGCAGTCACCGAGGGCAAATATTTTTACCATTGCCCAAATAAAGAGCAGTAAATATTTGTTTTATATAACGCATGAAAATATTGTTGTCATTTATTGGTGGAAACTGCATCAAGTTACATAAAAATATTAAAGACAAAATATGGTACTCACCTAATTCACGTCATGAATTTAGCCGGTCCAAAAGTTCCCATCAAAATCGACTATTGACCGGCCGGTCCAAAAGCTCCCATCAAAATCGACTATTGACGGGTTGACCTGTTATTTGGGTGAAAAGATAAAACTATTTTATGTCACGTGATAGAGTTTCCACCAATAAAATGTCAGGAATATTTTTATGCGTTATATAATATACAAATATTGACTGCTCATGAGGGAAATGGTGCAAAATAAGTACCCGAGGTGACTGGAGACCATGGGCCTACTATTTTCCCAAGACCGAAGGTCTCGGGAAATTAGGCCAACGGTCTCCAGTCACCGAGGGTAGGCATTTTGCACCATTTCACGAATATATAGAGCAGTCAATATTTGTTTTTGTTTTATATAACATATAAAAATATTTCTGTCATTTGAAAAAACTTGCTAAGTGTCGTTGAACATGCGAGATCAGCTGCCAATGCAACTCAAGGCTAGTCAAGCATGATTTGTTTTATGGTGACTATCTACAGCATCGAGATTTCTCCATTTTGAGTCAAAAAATTCAGTGGAAATTGCCCGGCGGTGAAATGTAAACACGCAAATATCGAGCAGATGATTGATCAATGAAAGTGTCAGAGGTCGGGGTAGCTGATTAGGGTCAGATAAATCACTGTGAGGCATGTGCGATGAACAGCCCGGATCACCAATGCAGGGAAAAAAGTTCCCCCCTCCATATATAATGAATTATTTCCCGGTGAGGGGGGAAATAGTAGCTTTTTCTGACTTGTTTCCCTCATGCTGAAATGTTGGGGAACTTAGTCTCAAACTATCTTTATGCTAACGTGATAAGGTAGCTACCATCAAATGACAGATAATATTTTAGTTATATAATAGCAGCTATTAGTAGTAAATTTGTAGCCCTTCACCCATAAAACCAGCATACATAGCCAGGATGCGGAGGCTCAGACATGCACCCACGGGAGCTTGCTCCAAAATACGTATACAAAATCAGCTATTTGTATCAGAGACCTACCTCGCATCCCAAGGTCCTCCAAGCCTAGGTATGGCCCCTCCCTTTACATGTTATAAAACAAACTTAATCAAGTTGTTTAAACTTTTAAACAACTGTTTACCCTGGTTATCATGTGTCACTTGTTTACACAAATTAAAGAAACCCCTTTTTTTTTAATCCTTAACCACTAGTTCAGGGAATTAAACAACTGTTTAAAATTTTAAAATTTTCGGTTTTTTTGTTTTTTTAAATGCCAAGTGTTTAATTTGATTTTTAAACAAGGTTAAAAGATGACCCTAAGGGTAACAGCAGTTGGTTAAAGATGCGGGTTGTTTCAAAATTGTTTAAAACTTATACAACCTTGTTCAAGACAAGATTATGAAACATAAACAGTAGAAAAGGTGATTTGCAAGCGCAAAGCAGACCAGCACGAAAATTGATTTGCAAGCATTATTCCGAATTTCATTATTAGGGTGCTGCTATAAGATGGGAGCTTGCAGGCCAGGAGACTGTATAATCACTTTCTTTACAATTAGTTTGCTTGTTACAAGATTAGAAAATCATGCAAATTGTATAGTAGAGCGGTTTGGACTGCAACATTGTCGACAAACCCTCACCTCGGTACAACAAAACCACCACTTCTATTCGAAAGATAGTACTAAATAATTAAAAAAACATTAATGTTGTGGTCAAAAACTTTGGTGGCAGGGGTGTTTTTTGGCTCAAAAAATCACGATTTTGAGCTAAAAAACAAACTTTAAGAAACAGATTTGTTACTTTCCTTAGCAAACAATTTAATCATCATGCAATACTATCAAGTCGACATTTATATTATAGATTCTGTTTTATACATATATAAAGGTCAGAATTTTAGCCCCCAACTCACCTTTTTTCCTAAAAAAAACATCTTTTTATCACAATGTCACCACAACGAGTATTACCCTGAACCCTTTACTGCAAGGTATAAAACCTATATCATAACCAAAAGGAACCATAAAAATACAATTGTAATATTTTTGACCGTAAAATAATAAAAAATAATACTTTCTCTTAACTTGCGCCCAATTTCATTTTGCGGCATAGAATATCCTGCCACCCAATGATTTTCAACCACAACCATCACGTTCTTAAATCTTCTATATTTATCCTTCAAATAAAGGTGGTTTGGTTTTTGTGGTACGTGGGGAAGGGTAACTCGAAACTAGAGCACTTTTCAAGCTCGGCCGCTCCGCTAGACGTTACAACAGAGGAAAATAGGTGCCCCATCCACAACTATGGAAAAAATAGTTGGAATATAACTTCACCATTGCTATACTACTTGCTCACCCATGCAGAGTCAAAACCACAAGGCTAGCATTATAACCCCATGTCGCCCTTCCACTTGCCCTTTCCAACCCCTATCAATCAATGGGTTGGGGTGGAAAAAAAAAAATTGGAAGACTGTTCTAATGATGTCCCTCAATCACCATTGATGGGGTGAATGGGGAACAGTTTTCTGAAACCATTAAAGTGTTCCAACATTTTTTTTGTCAAATTGTGATTCCTTATCTTGTAAAGTACATTTGTAATTTCTTCCTCGTTTTTCCTTTTTTCCCTTTCTTTCTCCTTTTCTTTCCTCTCTTGCTTAAATTCAGCCTTTCTTCTTTTGCAAAATAATATTTTTAATAATCCAATATTTAGGGTCCCTATGAAATCCAATTTGGCTTTATATTTAAATGATAATAATTTTCTTGAAATACAGCATTAGAATCAATAACCAATTTGATTTGGTCTTTATATGTTAGGTCTTCAACATGGAAGAGCTAGATCCAAATGATAAATGTGAAAGACATGGGTACACATGTTATACATTATTTATGCTGGTAAAGCCAGTGTCCAACATAAGCATTCATATATCCAACACCAATTCACTATGCATTGTAATAAGATGTGTACAAGACCGTTTTCCATCTGGATGAGAGACTTCAAGTAAATTCAAGTATTTACAACAGTGAGCCATGTTTACAACACCCAACCTTTTGGGCAGTTCTGTAAGCCTCCTATTTCTGTGATCGTCTATGAAAATAATTTGTGCCTCAATGAGAAAAAGTTTTTTTAAAACATTTTTTTAAATAGAGGTTTTTTTTTCGAGCCATCCCTACTTTCAACCTTCTTGAGAAGCCCTTCACATTTCCCGTCCCAGACAACCTGGAATTATTTATACTAAGAGAACAGAGGCTGGTAGTATCACTATTAGTATCATTGTTATTTTGTTATTGTTTTGGTTTGTTTTGTTTTAATCTGGAAAGTTTCTAATGGGCTATATTAAGATCAGCTCTCTCCCCCACACAGATGTGATTCTTCTTTGCTGTTTTGAGGGAAGTTACAGACTTGAATGTGTATTTTTTTTCAGAGTAACTGCAACATAGTGTTATGGAAACTACTTCTCTCAATTTCATGAAACCCTGCTCTTTTTTTAGATCATAACCTGCACAGATAAGAGATGACATGCTCTGAAAAACTGCTGTCTGTAGTAGAAAGCATACACACTGATGGATACATGATGGCCATCTACAGTAATAACAATCTCGACACAGAGGAATAACATGGTCAAGATGGATTAATGTTCATGAGAATTCATATTCCCTGAGATTGCTATCTCACAATGCAACTCCCCACAGGTAAAAATTGAGTCCACATGGAATATCTGCAGTAGATAGCACTCTACACAGATAAATAATGTTTCATATCACTAACTACAATTGGTAATACACTACACAGATCAACGACATGTCAAGATATTGCTATCTACAGTAGATAGTACAGGGATCGATAACATGTTCTGGAGCTCCTGGAAGGCATACATGCCTATAAAGCCCACCTTATGAAAACTTCAAAAAAATTAACTGCATTGCAAATGAATTGGGCCCATTCCATATGAATACTTGTCACACCAGATGAAGAAGACTGCATCAACTTCGTTTGTGAAGGCAATCACCAAATCTGCACACTCCATAATTTGGAAGCATTCTTTCTAACTTCTAAGCAAGCATGTTTCATTTGGATTTTTAGACTGTTGCCTCTTGTGCAAGTTTCCTTATTTACCATTTGGAAGAAAACTTCTTTTTGCACATTGTTTACTCCATGTAAGATGGGAGACACATTTTAAAAATAGTGCACCCTCAAGATTTTTTTAAAAGCTTTTTATTAAGCCCAAATCAGCGTCATTATAATAAAATGACTCCAGGGTCATTTTAGTCAGCAGACGACAGAAATGGCATTTAACACAAGAAAATATAAGCCAGAGTTTATTCCCATGGCATGCGCCCTGTTTGACCAGTCTTTGACCTTTCTGGTTTTAATATCAATGAGTGCGAGTCTATAATATTCATGTACCGGTAATAGATACATTTGTTGCTTGAAGTTATGGCAAACTTAAAAGTTAGCCTACAAATTACCTGGATGTCTTTAGCCTCTTATTAATGTCCCTAAACAAAATTTAAAAAAAAACAGTTGGCACTCTTTTTTTGTATTTGGTTATCAAGATAAATGACAAACAAGGTCAATGTCATTGACCTCTGTTGATCTCCAAATTGTAAAAATATGTTAGTGCAAAATATTTTTGTTGCAGTCTTTGAGGAAAGATAAACAATTTGAGCCCATTTTTAAAAGAAATCTAAGCAATATTAAAGATTTAACCTTGGTGATGACTTTGACATTTGACGATTTTTGTCTTATATCTCCGTAACCATACTTTGTAAGTAGTACAAACTATACATTTTTTAACCCTTGTAACAAGACGAACACTTTTGTTACCTTTTTACAGCAATCCAAGCATTTTTCATTTTGACCCTGTATTATGAATTTTCCCCCTCCTGGATTCCGTCCACACTTTCATGAGGGGCACCCCCGCTAAATTTGTTCATTAACCTTTATAGAAGACAAATACACTGAGAAATGATGCTCTGCTCTCCACGGTCACAGAATTACTCCAAATGACTCAACTCTTCCTCATGGCTTGTCATCCCTGCTCATGGGAATGGTGCGCTGGAGGCCCGGGTTCAAATCCTGCCATGGATGTTCAATCTTCTTTAGCGTCTGGTTCTATCCCTTTACCCCTTCCCTTCCTCTCTGGAGATCTGGCTAGAAACCAAAACAGTATTAGGGTTAAAGGGCTATGAACCGATCGCATATAGCCTCAGGCTCCAGAACCCCAGATTTTATCGGAAGTGGTCAAAATTTTGGTGTCTGAACAAAGCTACTATTTTTCTCATTTACCCTGTGCAATCTTAGGGCTAAATGATGTTTGGTTTGGTACTTGCAAACAAAAATGTGCCCCCATTTTGGTTGATCAATATCAGTTTTACACAGTACTCTATGTGGCTTACAAAATTATGTTTTTAACTCTCACATCAAAATGGATTGAAATATCAACACGAAACTTGACGGATGGTATTTGGGGGTAAAGGCCATTCTATCAAGATGAAAACTTTATATATTTAAATGAGGTCATCCCCCTTTAAGACTTACTATTTACCTGTGTAGATAATAGGCAAATGTTTCAAAAATTGGTTGTAACAATAGACATCACACCTACATGAGTAAAGGTATTAACATACTTCAGTAAATTGCTGATGTAAGTAAGTAGCACACATACATATATAAGAGATTGCAAGCTCTAAGAAAATGGTACTGACAGTGAATAATGTACTCTCTAAATTTCCTAGATTCAAACGGAGGACAAATCTAAATTTTGATTAAAAATTTTAATTAGATTTATATTTCAATGCATTTTGATTTTAATTTTAATATAAACTTTAGATTTGTCCCTGATACCAATCAAATTAGATTAGTTTTTAATCTAAGAAATTTAGAGAGTATATACACAAATAAAAGATGAAATAAATCACTATCTACTGAAGATGACACAACTACAAAAATAAGAGATAACATCCTTCAAGAATTATGGTAGATAGCACACTTCATGAAACATGCTCCAAGAAATTATGAGCTACAGTTGATAGCATACCACAATTAGACAACATGCTTCAAGAAGTAACTATTCACAGTAGATACCACACCTTGGCAGATAACGATATCTTACTCTTCTTGAATAATTACATTTTACTACCCAAAGCACAGAGCCATTAATCTCTGCCACGGTAAACAGATGCATCAGATCAGGGGCAGGCTCAAGATCACCAAAACCCACTAGGGGAATTCAATGAGCAATTGTTAGGGTTGCTATTATAATGCCCAAGTAGTTTGTAGGATTTTGATAGCTCTGCTGATCCACAGGATGATTCATCTAGCTCTATTCTGTGTTTTTCTTTCGACTTTACAGGAAGACGGGAATGGTCTTTTGGGGAGGTCTTGTGCAGTTGTATGACCAAAGATGACAGTTAACATTAATTATTTAAGTATCAGATTTCTTTGTTTTTCTGCTCCTTCAATTCCGAGAGTGAGAATTGATATGTGCTCTTGGCGATATTGACTTTGTTTGCTGAATATCACTGTGAAAGAATTAACATCTAATTCCAAGGGGTGTTCATATTGATCATAATAGTAGAGCCAAGTATAAAACAAGTGATTTGTATGGCAGGACAATCAGCAGGAAGTGCATAATTGAGCTAATGAAAAAGAGGTATATGGCTGGTTATCGGGTTTGGAACCTCGGGTGAAGCTGTTTCAATTGGATGTGATAGTTTAGGTAAGGGGATTTAGAAAACCGTGCATAAACCATGCATTTCACAAAACAAAAGCTACACCATGCCGAAAAGTGTAACAATGTATTCTTATAGGTATATTCTATAAATAGCATGGGTCTACACCCTTTTTCTCATATTTTAAATCTAGCAAATCATGGCAAGTAACTGCATAGTGTATAGAAGCCACAAATAGTTTTATGCATATTACCTTATTCTCGGTAAGAATAACAAGACATTTAATTTACATTCTGATATTAAATCAAAGTATAAAATGATGATATTTGTCCACAGCTCACTCCAAAAAATGTATTTGCCATAATAAAACTTGATGTGAATTAGTATTGAGTACACATGACTAGTCAGGGTGTGGTTGAGTGCGTTGTATCAGCCCACCTTGAATCATGTATGAGGGTCACCAAGCTGATCTCTGTTACACCTAGGGCTTTGTTCTCACTTGATTGATTATTTTATAACACTTCTAGCTAGCTGGTAATGTTGAAGTTGAATAGATTCCATGACTGTTTTCAATCAGCATTGGCGGTGCTAGACCTCTTTCTGGGGGATAAACCGGGGTGGGGCAAAGTGAAATTTTTTTGGAGGGAGGAAAATTGTAATTGGGGGGGGGCAAAATATCACAATTTTGATATTTTTACCCATTTTGGCCCAAACCGCTGATTTCCGTCCCCCCCCCACCAAAAAAATGGTGATTTTTTGGTGCACATTACGGATTTTTTTTGCCAAAAATCGTAATTTTTCTTTCGGCCCGGGGGGGGGGGGGGGGGGGGGGGCAAACTGTTTTTTTTTAAAGTTAAAAAATTGGGGGGGGCGGTGGGGGGGGAAATTCCCCCTTTGCCCCCGCCACTTGTCATAGTAAATGTAAATGTATGAATTTGGTAGGTGTAGTCCTTTGTAGTTTTGTATGTATGGGTGGGTTGGGTGGAGGTTCAAGTAGTAAGGCCAGCCTGTGAAGAATGGTAGGCAAATTTCTCCTCCACCCCATCAATTACTTAAACAAGATGGGACCAACAACAAACCAGTTTGGGCGAAACTGTGTACAAATACCATAGGCGATTTTTGAGGATAGCGCCACCCTTTCTATGAGTTGCAGATTTCATACAGTATGAACGTAGTTAACCAGAGGGATGTATCTCGGGAGTATGATGTAAATTTATACAGGCGCCATGTACGACTGCCAGAGTGATGAGTTACTGATTTCACACAGTATGTCTCCACTCTCTGTCTCTCTTTGATTGTATTGCTATTGTCCGATCTATTGAAGGGATCCCTACCACACGTGAAAACAATTTGCATAATCCAACACCCTCCATTTTGCCCTAATTTTGGTCAGGACAAATCTTTCTATTCTCCTTTGGATCAGCAATGTGGATTTCCCAATTGATGTACTTGTAAACGGGAGAACTTATGTCCGACCACAGTACAGTATAAGACCCAAGCAATATTTATTTGACAACAAAATTTGCAACTAGCATTCATAAAAATTAACCTCTAAGATTCTTTTTGGGCCATTTTTTAAAATTTTAAAATGCTGATATCTATAATGCCTTTTTTCATTTAGTAGAGCATCTGCCCAGTGATCAGAAGGTCCCAGGTTCAAATCCTGCATGGTCATTGATTTTTTTTCACTCTCATTTCTGTTATGTGTAGATAGAAGTTTAAAATCATATATCAGAATTGATGTTATTTTTGATACCCTAGTTTGTGTAGTGTACAGCAACTGCAGTGCTCACAATTTATGTAAACTTTGTGCATTATGCATTTTGTGTTTGTGCCCAGACTGCTAGAACTAGACCTTTTCATGACATGTTATATCGAAGTACAGGAGTGTGGTTTATGGGGCATGAATTCATTATCAAAGGCAATGAATGATTCAATGTAAATAATTATGAACTTCACTAATGCACGTCTTCCATGACGCTGTTTTAGCGAGTCAGTTTGGCGCACACTTGATGAGGTGATTTGTGATAACAGTGATGAATGGAATGATAAACACCAAATTTATATTAATATCACATCCAGAGAGAGAGAGAAAGTTCAGAGATCCTAGCTCAAAATTGTCACGATATATGGACTATTTTGACAAATGACAGTTTCAATTGATTTGGTCTTATTTGCATATACTCTTCAGAGCTCATTTGTTATTAAGATATCTGTGAAAACATTCTTCCAAATTGGTTTGCATGGGTGCTGCAAAATTTCATGTGGTGAAGCAAATGGCGGATTTTATGTGCATTAGTGTTCATAAGGAGTAAGCAGATAATGTTATTACAATGAACAAACCTTCAAACATCCATTGCGTTTTGACTGCACAGTTGGAATTTGAAGCTATGAACTTCGGCTTTTAAAACTTCTTTTAGTGAATGAAGTGTTGATGTGAAAGCATAGCAAAATCGAGGGGGGGCAAGACTCAAGTTTTCCCGATTTTTTCCAGCACCAATTTTTCTGGCTCGCTGCGCTCGCCGGGTGGACCCATATTTTTTTCCAGTCGGTTTGAAAATCTGAAAGGGGGGGTTATGACTAGGTTGGCCTGAGCATCTGTACCTACGTTCACCTTCAACCTTTCCTTCCATCTTCCATCGCCTCTTTCCTCGTTCTTTTGCCTTTCTTCCTTTTCCCGGTAGATCGAGCGGATTTTTCCGATAAGAGTGCTCTCCGCCTGTTACGCTACTGATGTTTAGATTAGTATTTCCACATTGCATCATAACTCATTCCAAGGACATGGACCAGATAAATCTTCAAATTGAACTCAGATCCCTTGTGGGGTCTGTTAGGTACCATTTGCCGCAAAATAGGTCATTTTTGCATCATTTTGACAAATCCCCGGAGAACTAAGTTTGTCCTTGATGTCCCCTAGGCATGTCAAAATTGTAATTTTTCCGGAAAGCCTATCCTTCCTGCTTATACAGATCATTTCAACATAAAGAATATGGAAGTTAACATGACATTCAGGGATCATGCATTGGTGATCAGACATCTTATGTTTTTGCCCTACAGCTTTAAACTGTATAAATATTGTTACTTTATTGTGGGCATTTCCCGATTTTGGTTCAAAGTTGTTAGGTCACCATGATGAATCTTATGGTCAGTCCCGTACGCAGGGGGTGCGGTCGCACCCCCCCCAAATTCCACAAAAGGGTCAAAAGGTCCGCTTTTTGCTAAATTTTGTGGAAAAGGTCCAAACAGGAGAAAAAAAAGACAATAAATCCCTTTTTGTGATGAAATATTTCAAAATTTTACTTTTTTTGGGGGGCATTTTGGGGGTTAGGGCCACTTTTACCAAAAAGAGGCCCACTTTTTCGAAAAAAGTTCCACTTTTTTTCGAAGTCCCCCCCGCCCCCCCCCCCAAAATACTTTCTCCTTCTTCTTTCTTCTTTTCTTATCTTTCTTCTCTCTTTCCTTTCTCGCCTGTTCTCTGCGTTCTACCCTGCTTATGTGATTGAGATGCAGTCCTAATTGATGAACTTGCCATAGAGCATAATGGTATACTGATGGTTCCTCAATTTGACATGAATAGATACAGAGAAAGGCGTAATTCAATGAGTGCATACCCATATGAACAATTTGTTAACCCCCTATATATATCTTCTTGAAGGGTAAGGAGGAAAAAGAGGTCTCACAGAAAGCAAAGCGGGTTTCTTCCTTCTGTCTACAGAAATTCTACACCTCTGGGGGGGGGGGGTGGGGGGGGGGGGGGTCGTTAGCACAATGGGTCTTCCCTCGCTTTGTACCACTGGGTCCAGGTTCGACCCTCAGGCGGGCCTGCGATTTCATGTTGCGTTTGGTTTCCAGTCCATACTCCGGCCTCGCATGTTTTCTCTCGCGGGTACTCCGGTTTCCTCACTGCTTCTAAAACTTGGCTTTCCTCTTCCCTAACATGTATAAAGCGAATTGAAATAATGTATCTTTGTGACATAATAATGACACCCTTGTGTTTATGTGTCATTAAATACTATACTAGTACCTCCTCCTCCTCTACCACCGCCTCATGATGCACCATGGCTTCACTTGTGCTTACCAAAACCAAAACACTAAAAGTGAGACTGTCTGGAACTTTATTAATTATGCCACAACCTTACAACACCAGATTTTAATGTTTTCAACGTGTAAGCATGCATCTTGCCCTACTGTTATTTCCTTTCCCCCTTGCAAAAAAAAAAAAAAAAAGTGAGTGAACTCAATTTCTTTTATCTATCGTTTCACATTAAATGTTTTGCAATGATATCTTTTCAATAACAGAACATTACACATTCTGGTCATTTTTGCCCAGAACATTGGGTATAAAAATCATCATAGCGCGTTGATAAATAATAGAAGCAAGTTTGCAGCCTAATAGTTATCCTTTTCATGGCGACTAATAGTCTGTGGTTGCAAGTGTTGCCCATATTAATCATACCAATGAGAGGTTGTCATATAGCCAGGCTTTTGACGGTGGCAGTCTTAATTATAGCCACAACAATTTGCAGTGTAAAAAATCCGTGAAGTTACAAGATGGTTGTTACGTCTTAGCTTAGCAGTCAACTGTGCTCAATATCAAACTGACAATTCATAATCATGTTTTAATAGCAAAGTGGCTACAATAACCAACGTTTGATCCCATTTCGCATCTCTCCAGCAGTTTCACAAGACCCCCGTTGAAGCATAATTCAGTTCTTAAGGTCATCTTTTCAGAAAATTTTTTGCCTCAGATGCTGAATTTTAGCCAATTTTCAGGTCCCAAGCTTGCAAAATTTCAGATTTCAGTTCCAAGCCCCTACTTCAGAGACAAATATTCCCAAGCCCCCAGGTTCGTAAATCGGGGCCGCACATCACTACCCACCTTAAAAGTTGAGTGCCCCCCCCGCTTTTTTTCAACCACTTTCTTTTCATAAGTTTTGCAAGAAGCTTCAATTTTGGAAAAAATGCTGACAATTGAATCAGAGGAATATAGATGATTGATGTTTTACTTTGGCAGCAACAGCGGTTTGACCCCATGCAACTTGGCTCTTTTTAGAAACAATTTAAGCACTTGGGCGACACAATTTTGACACTTATGCAACTGATAAGTAGGGACAAGCAACGCTTTATCTTTTCAAAAATCAGGAAACTCCAATTGCAGGTATCTTTTTTTTTTGCCATATGGCCTACAAGGCCATTGTTGTGTTTAGTGCCTCCATAGAAAGACTTGGTAAAACTAGATGTTAAAAGAAAATCAATATTTGCCACAGTGGAATTTCATATATTTTACAATAGGATGTACTTTAGTGGACTAAATAAATCCAACCAGTTGCAAACTGCAGTTTGCAATGATAATTTTTTTTTTATATAATTCTGGTTTTGTAGATAATATACCTACTTGATAAGATATAGTAACCAGTATAACATGTTGGTTGAATAACATGCAGAATTGGGCTGGCCCCCCCCCCACCCCACCCCCCCACAAAGGTTGCATTATTTGTCCCTCCATAGAAGACTTGGAAAACTGATTTTAAAGAAAAATCATATTTGCCACAGTGGAATGTTCATAATGATTTACAATAGGATGGTACTTAGTGGACTAAGAAATCCAAAAACCAGTTGTCAAAAAACTGGCAGTGTTGGGCAGGATAATTTTTTGTTTTATTCTGGTTTTGTCATTATAATGACCTACTTGAGTAGAGTATTAGTTAGAGATATAGAAACCATAATCACATGTTGTTTATAACATGCAGATGGCTGCCCCCCCCCCCCCCCCCCCCGAATGGTCAAATTAAGGAAAATGGGTTTTAATCAATAACTTGCGGTAAATTAAGCGGTTTTTAAAAACAACCCTATATGAGTTAATTTTGTGCTGTTTCAATCACCCCATGATGTTTTTTTGCCCCTACTATGATTTACCCGGTGCTGCCCCTGGCAGTAGAGTAAACTCTACTCTTCCGCACCCCGCTTTTTACCATCCTGGGTACCTCTACGTAAACTGCCATACCTCCGCATACTCCGCAGTGGGCGTAAGGCCAGGGGGGGTGGGGGGCCGCGTTCCCCCCCCCCCGACCGTGATGTTGTCGTACATAACGGTCCGTCGGTACATTGTCTAAAAATCTAGAGCCTTGTTGTTTGGAGCGCTAAGTTGCATGAGATGAAATACCAGAGAGCTTGTCATAAAATGCTTAAAGGTCCATGGCCCGATTGCTAATAGCCTCGTCCCCAGAAAGCCGCCAGAGTTTTACCGGAAGTGGTAGACAGTTTGGTATCAAGAAAGCTACTATTTTTTTCCATTTACCCCTGTGAAATCTTAAGCCAAAGGATTTTTTGGTTCGGAAGTTATGACGAAAATGTGCACAAGTTTTGGTCGACAATATTAATTTATTTGACACAGGACCCTATGGGGCTTAAAACAATACTTTTATTCTCATTCTTTATTTTCTTCTCTCCTTTATTCAAAATAAGAAGCTATATTAGTAACATATTACTAAAATTATGATAGATTTTATCCAACGAACTACCCCAGCTTTTTAAATCGATCAGTCCATTGTTACTTTGTGTCTTCAATTGGCCCGAGCAGTGCGTATGCATAGCGTGTTGATACCGTGTGATACCGTTTCATATCACACGGCTAAGAACCAATGAAATTGCATAAACAATCTCAAGTGTTTAAGAATTATATTATATAACCTGTAACATAAATGGAGGACTGCCTCACATTTTATAGATAAAAAAGTATGTATAATGTTAATGAGGTTTTGTTATTTCCAGATTTAAGAAAATTTCTATCGCAATTAATAAACAAGCAATTTCAAGAAACATCAAATCACTAACTCATAAAAAATATCTCAATGGTCCTTTAATCTTCATGTTATTGCCATATTTTAAATGACTTTCATATTTTTATTCCATAACAAGAGATATTACTTGAATGTGAAGCTTGAGGGTATTTTGTATCCACTGGGCTGAAATGATTGCAAACCTCTTCGGATTCTTATTGACATCACAAACACTAGTTCTGCAAGTCAGTAAAATCACTTCCACTTTCTGAAGTTCATGATTTTGACTGTCAGAAAAAGGAGAAATCATGTTAATGCAAATGGGTAACTCCCTCTTTTCTTACCCAAGTGTTTTATTAAAGCTATAGTAAAATATTTTGTTTAGAGTAGCACCCTCAATTTCCTTGAATTTGAAATTTGAGCATGTTGGTATTCAGTGATGTACCATGGCAATCGAGCCAGGGCACCGGCGGCGTATCCAGACATGGCTTTTTGAGGGGACCCCAGCGGGGCAGGACCTCTAATACTATAGCTGAAAATAGGCTGATTCTGCATGTTTTGGTAGGAACTCCTGGGAGTGCGCACCCCTAAAGCACCCCAAAGATACGCCACTGCAGGCGGAAGCAAAATTACCAAGTATTCCCAATGACCTGCTCCTGCAAGTATTACACATGACCAAATGTGCAAAAATTTACATTAATTTGCCCCAAATTCAGGCCAAACTTGATTGCAATCCTAATAAAATCAGGACAAAAATGCATGTTTCTCCATTTTGTCCTGACAAAAATGCATGTTTCTAATAAGTCATTTAGATTTAAATAGTCGAAGACTTAAAGCAATAACAGCACATTTTTTTAAGAGCACCCCCAATTTTTCAGATATTTTGAGATTAATTGTTTTTTGCATTTCTGCAACTACAATTTTTCCGGAATAATTCAGTTGTCTAAAATAACACAATTACACAAGTGCAAAATTAACTAGGCAAACCCATAATTTCCTGATCATTTAATCAGAAATCTCTTCTAATATTATTTGTTACAAACTTTATAGGCCTATTTTATTAATGTATAATTTGAGAACTAAACATTTCTGCATTAGTTCCATATGTACCCCCCTTTAAAGTTCTACATGTAACATATTCGTTTGCCTTAGGGTATTAGTTTTTGTGTCGTCTGCAAAAATTGCAGAAGGCATATAGGGATTGAACTCTGGTCTTCATGTCTCTCTATCTGTGGTCCAAACGTTAAGCTTTAAATCTATTCATGCCCGTATGGCTATGATAAGCATATTTAACTTTGGTGGAAAGGAGGGGGTGGGGTTGGGTGACATTTTTGTGACCTCATTTTACCGTTGGTAACCCATGGACATTTTGCAGTCAAATTCCAACCCTTAATAGATGCATGGTGACCGTGTGAGTTCCGTAAGGGCTATGAAGATGTAACATGGTGAAATGGGAGTTCCGGCAGGGTGTGGTGACATTTTGGGTGACCTCATGGGACCTTTGGTCATCACAAACCGCGACGGCAGATGACACCCGCAGTCAGCGATGTATTTTCTTATGTTAGGGGCCACAAATAAACAAGATTATTTCCTGATAGAATTTTGCAAGGGAGTACATATGGACCTCTCATCAAAGTTTCCCGTAAAGGGATGACAGTCTTTTTTTGATGTAAGAGGAGCTAAAAACATGA
Organism: Ophioderma brevispina; assembly: GCA_023653785.1. Classification (NCBI taxonomy): domain Eukaryota; kingdom Metazoa; phylum Echinodermata; class Ophiuroidea; order Amphilepidida; family Ophiodermatidae; genus Ophioderma; species Ophioderma brevispina. The sequence goes on from JAMKCH010088200.1 coordinate 42,497, forward strand.
TTTTGAAATCCCCATCGGTAACTTGAAGCAATTATCAAAATTGGGGGCAAGCAGGTGACCTAAGCAACCAGGAACAAATTGTTAAGTTTCAGTTCACATTTGGGAAATCACCCATCCCCAAGCACTCGTAGCCAGTTTTTGTGGGGTGAATGATTTGCAAATCGCGGTAAAAGACTTGAAATTCATCAAAATATTGTAAAATAACTATTTAAAAATCTAAACCATTGGAGTTAATGTGGCATAGCTCAATATCAACTGACACACAACTATAGTTTTCTGGACCTGATGTCAGCACTTCAACAGGACAATTCCAGGCCCCATACCGCTCAGCTTACAAACTGTTTCTAGATGAGCAGAATATTGAAACTGTTACCATGGTGCTCTGCTCCAGACAGTAATACCAATTGAGCAACTTGTGGGATGAGCTGAGCAACGTGTTCTGCAAGGCAGATTCCCCCCTGTGGCAAAGTTCCATATGTACCACTCTTCGAAGTTCTACCAAATTCTGTAACAAATTCTTTTTTATTTTGGCATTAATGGTTATTGGTAGTGTAGGGCATATTTTGTTAGGGGGGGGGGTAGCTGCCCTCCTTGACCCCTCTTGCCCTCCCCCCCAAAAAAAAAAACATCGTGAGTCCCTGGAACGCGAGTGTGTCTGCCGTCGCGGTTTGTGAATGGGGCCAAAGGTACACATGAGGTCACAAGGTCACATTGAGGTCACCAACTGTCACCCACCCGCCCCCTCCTTTCCACCCAAGTTACATCGTTGCTACGGAACTCATTACGGCTTCGACAATATATTTAAGGGTTAATATTTTGACCACAGACACACACACAGATTGATTTTGATCGACACAAAATGAGCGAATTCTGCACATGCACTAATTTTTACAGTGGAAAAACATAAGCCCATACTTATACAACAAATTTGAATATATTACTTTCCCCCTGGGAATATATGTGCCCCCCCCCCCTTCCCCCTGAAAAAGGCTGGTTATGACCACTGAGGTAATCCTAGTTGCTAAATGCTCACGTTTTTCAGGTGAAAACAACTGTGAGAGTGAGAAGGGAGGATGCTTCCATTGACAACAAGAAAACAACTAGCCTAAGTGACATCACACACAAAAAAAAATCACCCTACTTGTTAGTTCACGATTAAATAAAATTGTCATGTTAAATATATTTCTGGGATTGTAATTTGGGCCTAAAATGACTCGTTTTGCCCATCTTTCATTTTTGGCCCATTTCTATTACTACAATAACTCAATTTAAATCAACTGTGATTTGGTACTCGAATGAATTCCGGTATGGGCCGGTCAGAGAGCTTTAAAAAAATAGCCTTTAGTGTGTTTGGTATAGCAAATGCGACCTTAATGGCTTTTTCACAATTTTTTTACGGGCAAAAAAATGAATTTCAAATTTGACCAGTGAAGTCATATCCGAAGGTAGGATTAAAAAAAAAACAGGCTTTTGCTGTCTCGCTTTGTGATTTTTCTTTCTGAGTTAAGCCCCTTTTTTTTTTTAATTTGGTTTTGTACCTTAAAGATTCATGTTTTTTATATTGATTACACTTCAAAAAACAAGTCATATGTTGATTTTACCCTCAGAGCACCCTCGTTCATATGACAATACCATACAATAAGTTGTTACAGTGCAAGTGACAAACTTAAGCATTTGTACGTAGTACATTTAGACGGCCGGCAATTACATCAAAAGTGTCAAAAAAAGTTTGACGGGCGTAATTTGTTTACAACATCCAACCATGTGGATGTGCATCCTCATGGGACATACAATAGAGTATGGGGTGTTGGCCATCTAATTGTTTAATTTTAGGTAAAAAATGGCCACAAAAGGTAAAAATGGTCCAAAAAATAGATATAAATGAGTCCGGAAAAGGCATTTCCTTTCTTCAAAAAATCTATACTGGAAATATCCAATTTACCTCAAAGTAGTCATATTTAAGTGGAATATAATGGAAGTTCATTCCAAATTATACAGTTTTGGGGGTAAAAGATGGCCAAAAAAGGTCAAATGTCCCAAAATAGGGAAGGTTAAAACAGTCGAACTGCTTCTTTCTTCAAATAATCGATCAGAACATGACCATTTACCTTCAAAGGAGTCATAGTTAAGTGAATATCTGGAAGCCATTCCAATTTATAAATGTTGGGCGTCAAAAATGGTAAAAAAAGGTCAAAAAAAAGCCAAAAGAGTGAAATCAATTCATTTTCCTTCTTTTCTCGAGCTGTTTCATCAGAACACGTGCGTGTACTTCCCAAGGGAAAACACAATGAGCGGATTGGGTGCAAGCCATTTCAATTTGCAATTCTGGGGTCAAATTGGGCCAAAACAATCAAAAATTGTCCCAAAAATCCATAAAATGAGTCAAAATGCCTTCCTTCCACCTAATCATAATGGGAATATGTAAAGTTTATTCTCCAAAGAACTAATTTAACCGAATAGAGTAGTAGCAATTTTCAATTGACACGTTGTAACGTCAAAATGGCCAAACAGGTTAAAATTTGTCCAAATTAGGTTGATTTTCAACTGGCCAAATAAGGTTAAAATATTGTCCAAACATAATAAATAGTAATTACACTCTTTATCAAAATAGCTTAAAGGAACATAATTATTTACTTCCCATGGACAGTGATAAGTAAATAAAGTGCTAGCCTTGTCAATGAACACATGTTGGGGGTAAAAATGTTTCAAATGGGTAAAAAAAAAAGGCAAAATATGGTAAAACATCATAATTGCTCTTTTCTAAAATATCAATGAATATGGCTGCGTGCTAGGTATTCCAATTACCCATTTGGAGTCACATTGGGCTGAGGTTCAAAATGAACTCAAGATTGGGAGGGGGAATCTCAAGATTTATGGTCAATCTGGTCAGAAAATTATCAACTTAATAATTAACGATGCTTGATAACTTAAGAATGCAGCATAATTTGTCCTTTAGGTTTATTGTTATCCATTAATTTACATCCCCGTAAATCTCGGGTATTGGCTATTCCAAATTCTCAGATTTGATGGAATTTACCACAAATGGGTTTAGCTCTATTGCCCTATTTGTCAAAATCAGGCCATAGTTCACATCACCCAGAGTCATTAAAGTTGAAAAATGAGTGGCTATTAGAGAATGCAACTTTTCTTGGGATAGCCGGTTGACAAAAAATCAAAGAAATCAAAGAAATCACTCTGGTCTTATGTCTATCTATCGTGGTAAACTGTTAAGATTTAATATATTGCATGCCGTATGGCTATGATTGAAAGGCGATGATGTAAGCTGGTGGAAAGGAGGGGGTGGTGGTCTGGTGGGGTGGCGGGACATTGTTGGGGACCGCCATGTGACCTTGGTAACCATCGGGACTTGGCAGTCAAAATGTAACCCTTTCATATATGCCAGCCGTTTGTGAGTTCCGTAAAGGGTATGAGGATGTACTTGGTGAAATGAGGGCAGGTTGTGGCGGTGACATTTTGGTGTGACCTCATGTGACTTTGGTCCAATCACAAAAACCGCGAAGGGCAGATGACACCCGCACGATCAGCGATGTATGTTATTTAGTGTTAGGCCACAAATAAAAAGATTCATCTGTAGATTTAAAGGTGTACATATGACTCTCTCCAAAGTTTCCAACTTCAAGGGATTGACAGTCTGTTTTAATGTGAGAGCTAAAACACGTGATTTTAAAAGCCCATAGAGGACTTGTGAGCAATTCATCAAAATTGGGGTCACAGCAGGGTGAAAATAAGCAAGCCAGAGGAACAAAATGTTAATTCAGGTTCACATTTGGGAAAATCACCCATCCCCAAAGCAATCGTAGCCAGTGTGTGGGTGAATGATTTCAATATGCTTGAAAAGATTAAATTCCATCAAAATATTTAAAATACTATTTAAAAAAATCTAAAACCATTGGAGTTAATGTGCTGCCTCATATAAAATGAACACAAAACTTATAATTTTCTGGACCTGATGTCAATAGTTCAACAGGACAATGCAAGGCCCCATACAGCTCAGTTACAAAAATGTTTCCTGATGAGGCAGAATATTGAACGTTACCTGGTGCTCTTGTCCCCAGACCTTAATCCATTGAGCAATGTGCGGGAGATGCGCTGAGCAACGTGTTTCTGCAAGGCAGATTCCCCTGTGGGCAAAGAGTTCCATATGTAACCCCTTTCGAGTTCGGTACAAAATTATGTACAAATTCTTTTTATTTTGGCATAAGTATATTTGTTAGTGTTCAAGGCCATGATTTTTTCTGGGGGGGGGTAGCAGTGGAGCCCCCGCCTTGACCCCTCTTGCCATGCCCCCCAAAAAAAAAAACATCGTAGGTCCTGACCGCGAGTGTGTCTGCCGTCGCGGTTGTGAATGTGGCGCCAAAGGTCCATGAGGTCACCACGGTCACAGGAGGTCCACCAAACATTCACCCCACCAGCCCCCTCCTTTCCACCAAGTTACATTGTTGCTTACGGACTATACGGAAGTGCAATATATTAAGGGTTAACATTGACCACAGACACACACACAGATGATTTTGATTCGACAAAAAACTGAGCGAATTTCTGCACATGCACTAATTTACAGTTGAAGGGATGAAAAACATAAGCCCATACTATACTAACAAATTTGACTATATGCTTTACCCCTGGGAATGATGGTGCCCCCCCCCCTTTTTCACCCCTGAAAAAGGCTGGTTATGCCACTGAGGTCATCCTAGTCTGGCTAAATGCTCACGTTTTTAGGTGAAAAAAATGGTGAGAGGGAAGGATCTTCCCCAATTGGCACAACAGAAAAAACTAGCCTTAAGTGCCATACACACCAAAAAAAATTCACACTACTTGTAGTTCACGATTAAAAAAAATTGTCAGAAACTTATTTCTGGGATTGGAATTTGGGCCTCCTAAAATGACTCGTTTTGCCCATCTTTACATTTTTGGCCCAATTTCTATTCTTACAATACTCAATCTTCATAAACTGGGAAAGGTCGTTACATATAGTTCTTTAGTCCTCACAGTACTCGAATGAATCCGGTTGGCCGTCAGAGAGAGAGCTTAAAATATGCTTTAGTGTGTGGTGGTATAGCAAAGTGCGAACCTTTAAATGGATTTTCACAATTTTTTTAGGGCCAAAAAATGAATTTCACATTGACCGTGAAATCATATCAGAAGGTAGGATTAAAAAAAAACAGGCTTTTGCTGTTCGCTTTATGATTTCTTTCTTCTGGTGTTAAGCCCCTTTTTTTTTTAATTTGGTGTACATTACATATTCAGTGTTTTTTAATATGATTTACACTTCAAAACAAGTAGAGGGTGATTTTACCCTCAGAGCACCCTCGTTCATAGGAAAATACCATTACAATAAACGTGCTACAGTGCAAGTGAAAAAAAAAGTTCGCATTTTTCATAGTACATGTGTTAGACGGCCGGCCATTACATCAAAAAGTGCTCAGAAAAATTTTTGACGGCGTAATGTGTTACAAATCCAACCCTGGGGATTGCATCCTCATGGGACATACCATAGCGTATGGGGTGTTGCCATTTAATTTTTTAATTTTAGTGGTTTTTAAAAATGGCCCCCCAAAAAGGTAAAAAATTGCTCAAAACTAGTAAATGAGTGAAATGCATTTCCTTTCTTCAAAAAATCTATCATGACATATCCATTTACCTTCAAATTAGCATATTTAATGATATAATGGAAGTAATTCCCAATATAATTTTTGGGGTCAGTGCCAAAAAAAAGTGTTCAAACTGTCCCAAAAATAGGGTTATAAAACAGTCGCAATGCTTCTGTCTTCAAATAATAGATTCAGAATGGCCATTGTACTTCAAAGGAGTAGCGTTAAGTGAATATAATGGAAAGCCATTCCAATTTTAAATGTTGGGTCAAAAAAGGCTAAAAAACATATTTTTACAAAGAAATTAAAAAAAAAAAAAACAAAAAATAGGTAACAATCAATCATATTGCCTTCTTTTTCGAGCGGTTTATCAGAACACGTGCAAGGGTACATCCCAAGGGAACAAAATGAGCGGATGGGATGCAAGCCATTTCAAGTTGCATATTCTGTAGGGCAAATGGCCAAAACACATCAAATTGTCCCAAAAATCCAATAAATGAGTCAAAATGCATTCCTTCTCAACAATCATAAAGGGAATATGTAAAGTTTTATTCCCAAAGAAACTATATATTAACCGAATGAAATAGAGAGTAGCAATTTCAATGACACGTTTTCGTTGTAACCCGTCAAACTGGCCCAAACAAGCCCTTAAAATGGTCCAAAATTAGGTCAAAATGGCCAAAATAGTTCAAATTTGTCAAAAATAAATAATAAATTAGTCATAACATTTTTCTCAAAATAGCTTAAAGGAACATAAATTATTTAATTCCCATGGACAGTGATAAGGTAAAAATAAAAGTGTAGCTTTTCAATGAACACATTTTGGGGGGTGGTAATTATTTAAAAAATGTTTCAAATGGGGTAAAAAAGTCAAATTTTTATGGTAAAACATAAAACAGTAATAATTGCCTCTTTCTAAATACTCAATGGAATATTGGAAGCAGGGCTAGGTATTCCAATTTACCAATTTTGGAAGTCACATTGGGCTGAGGTTCAAAATGAATGAACTCAAGATTGGAGGGGAATCTCAAGATTTATGGTCAATATTGGTTCAGAAAGATCAACTTAATTAAACTATGATTGATAAATGTAAAAAATTTAAAAAAAGAAAAAACCTAAAATTTTTTGTTTTATCATAAAATTACATCCCCCAGTAAATTAGGGTGAGTGGCTATTCAATTCTAAGATTGATGGAAAATTACCACAAATGGTAAATTAGATCTATGCCCGATTGTCAAAATCAGGCCATAGTTCACAACACCAGAGTACATTAAAGTTGAAAAGGAGTTGGCTATTATAAGCACTTTTCTTGGGAGGTAGCAAAAAATCAAAGAAATCAAGAAATCACAAGTGGGTTATAATTGTTATTTTATTAATACTAATGCCTCCTTTACGGGTTACTCATAGTGATCTGATACACGAATGAAAAAAATACTAAGAACGCATTTTATATAACGCACCCGATGTTTATTATTTTGTTTCAGTGGATAGCTATCTATGGTCCTCATCTTCTTGATTAATAAAAAAAAGTACCAACATACCTAATATAGCGTCAGAATGATGTCATCAAGTCTCGAGTTGTAACAAAAATTGGTTACCCCGAAAAATTGGTATTTTCCACAGAAAATTCTTTGGCGAAAATTCAATTTTGCGCTAAAAAAGAAGGAAATATCGGAGTTTCACGGGGTTTTAAGCCTCTAAAATGATGGGGACAAATGGCTAATTGTCTAAACATAGAGTTTAGAGGGTTAAATGGGCATAATATTTTCAAAAAAAAGCAACAAAACTTCCGAGGGTGGAAAACCACCCCCTATCTTCTACTTGGACGGATACCCTAACCACTTGTCTACCACGTATCTTTTTCCATTTTTCGACTCTAACTTAAAATGACCAGAAAGGACGAGAGAATGATTACCAAAAGATTCTATGACGTTTTGGGCATTGTGTCCGTTGCATATTTATTTTCTTGTTAGGTTAATATCAACAGGTAAGAATGATCATTTGGTACAAGAAGACCCGGAAATGGGAAAAACAGTCAATGGTGGCTATTCAGTTATGGTTCTTAAATGGTCCAAAATGTAACTTATCCTACATGGTTGAGCCAAATATAACAGGGTTTCTTGTGCATTAGGCCTATTTCATTATTAAATTGCTTGAATCCACCCCAGGACACTGGGCCCGTGAGTTGAATCCACCCAGAACGGGAAGCTTGATGGATATTTTTAGATGTTAATATTGAACAAACTCAGTCCAATTTAAACAAGAGCAGCCTACCCTCGGACCCTTGATAGAATACTGTGTCTAAAAAAATAAGACTAAACTACAAAAAAAGCTTGTGAGTAGCCCATAAGAAATTCTTGTGGATTAAAATTATTTAACAATTTCCCAATTGAGAACCAGATATATTGGAGAAATAATAATTGAACCTGTATGTGGTCCTTAGTGTTCTTCAGAATGCGGATAGTCACGAAATTATTATTTGATGATTGATTTTATGTTTATTCAATATCTAATTCGGGCTATTCAAATGTATAGCCTAAGAAATATATGTTATCCATATTAAGATGTAAGTTTAAAAATTAATTAAAAAAAAGTAATTTAGCTGATTATAAAGGTCATTTAACTTAAAACTCGAAGATCTAGAAAAGTTCAACCCGGGCCCTAACAACTATTTTTAAATATTCAATAGAATAATTTTATAAATTCACAGGGTAATATATTAAAAAATATGGACAAAGTAACACGTTTTATCAATTGGTTTCCCCCTTTTAGTGATTTTGATAATTTTGGGGAATTTAAAATTTCTGTCCCATTCCGACCCACATCTATTGAACGGGCTTGCAAGTCTATATACCAGCTTACTTATGATTATTCCGCTGGGATGTAACCGCACAACCAACTTTTGACATACTGTGCAAAAAGCAGACCATAATGTACGGTAAGACAAAGTGATACGGTTCGTTATCTCACCCATTGATTTTGATCAATTTTTGGAGGAATTTGGTCATTATTCCATTTTGACTCAGAAATCTATAAAATTAAATAGCTAGCACTCTTCACCCGATGAAAAGGCAAACACTTATATGACCTACTTTGTGAAAAGAGGGCATTATAATAGTTTGGCCATTTTCAACCCCAAATCCGTCAATTAAGCCAACTGCTTTCTGATTCACTTATTTATGACACACTTGGAAGTGTAAGGTGATTTGACCATTTTGGAACAATTTGACTATTTTGGTTTTTGATTCTAAAAATATTAAAAATAGAAAAAAATGAAAGCACTTAAGGCTACTTATGACGTTTCTTGAGATTATAACGGCAAATGTTTCATTGAAAAGGTTTGTCAACGAGGTCTATTGGGATGACGGATCCATTCTTGGCCAATTTTACCCCAAATCTTTAAATCGGAATGGCTTCCATTTTTCCACGTTAAATATGAATCCGTTGAAGGTGAATGGAAATGTTATAATCATTATTAAGACTTAATGTATGTCGACTGATTTACTATTTTTGGACAATTTTGACCCTTTTTTTTTTTTTTTTTTTTTTAAAATTTTAAATTGGGGAATGGCTTTTTTTTCCATTATATTCTCTTAAATAGGGCTTGTATTGAAGGTAAATGGGACATGTCTGGATATTATTTTAGAAAGAATGCCATTTGACACTGATTTACCTATTTTGGACCAATTTGACTTTTTTGGCCATTTTGACCCAAAAATTTATAAATGGGATGAAGTCCATTATATTCACTTAAAATATGACCCCTTTGAAGGTAAATAGACATGTTCTGATAGAATATTTGAAGAAAGGAATGCATTTCGACTTGATTTACATATTTTGGGACAATTTTGACCTTTTTTGGCCATTCTGACCATATAAATAAAGAATGTAGAGAAGGACAACACCCCACGTTGATGTACATACCATGGTGGTAATGAATCCACTAGGTTGGACCTTTGTAACAACCAACGCCATCAAAAATTCATTTTGGATTCCTTTGGACGGCCGTCATGCTAGGCTTCTTGGAGTTGTTTTGGGGCAAATAAAGTATCATACGAAAGCTTAGAATCTAAGGCATAGATCAGTGACAGGATTCCTCAACGACAATATTTAGGGCTAAAAGTAGATCAAATTCTGTCAGTGAAAATCACCATTGCCAATAGAAGAGGATGCAATTTAGAAAATGCAAAAGTACCTGTGTAAAAGTGAGGTAAATGAATTTAGCATGTTTTGGAAAAGTAAGAATCGGGCTTAACAAAATCGTATTTTTGTGAGATTTAGTGTAACAGCAAAATTATGAAGTGAGGAACTCTGTAGGTGTGTTACAAAAATACCTACCCAAAAAAATGTGATTCAAAAAACATGCCTTCAAAACTTGTACATTACCATAAGATATCATTCCAGTTTTTTAATGTTAAAGAATCTGTGTGCATTTTGGTTCATATTGTGGACAGGATTTTAGATATGACCTGATGAAATATAAGCTTCTTTTTGTGAATTTCACATGTTTTGGAAAGCTAAGAAATCAGGTCTAACAAAATCTGGTATATTTTGTGAGATTTAGTGACAGCAAAATTCTGAAGTGAAGACTCTTGTAGTGTGTACAAAACCCTACCCAAAAATGTGCCTTCAAAAACATGCCTCAAAAATTGTAAATACAAACGTAAGATATCCAAGTGTTTTATGTTTAAGTAATCTGTGTGACAATATTTTGGTTAATTTTGATGGACAGGATTTTAAGATATGACCTGATGAAAGATAAGCTTCGTTTGTGTTCAGTTTAATTGAGACTGGATGGCACTATGGACTGGCAAGCTGTATTGCCACTTCATTCTAGTTGGACATCTAGTTGACTTCAGATGATGGCAGCCAAGTCTCCATTAATATAGATGATGTGACATACAAGTTTACAACATCAAGTAGCCGACACACACAACAGCATTCATAAGCCTGCTTACTGATAAAGAGCGGAATTTTAAAAGCACAAGCTCTGCAGGTGCGGCAAAAAGACTGCCGGGCAGTACTTTGTGCCCACATTGATGTCACATGCCACATCATTACAGCAACCAAAAGAATCAAATAGAACAGCCAAAGAACAGATTGAAATGCACGCACCGATTTGGGAGCGCTTTGATGTAGCGTCAGTCATGGGTGTTAACAAGGACCCACATACGACCTCTCCTTGTCGGTTATTCATGTATAAATATTTAAAAAATAACCTTTTTACAGTAGTACAATTCTTCAGCTCCAGTGGTTTGGGAATAAAAAAAATATTGATTGAAACATATAATTCAGGATTTTTTGTCCAAATTTCGAGTTTATGGTAAACCAATGATGACGTCTAAATTTGGATTTCTTGGCAGCACCGCCTGGTTGAGTTTTTATAACTACAGTGCTTGCCCTCTGTAGTGAAGTGGAGCAATGGAATGTGTACAAAAGAAAGATGCTTGGAGGCCCGTTACCACTGGTCTAATGTAACCATGTCATTTTCATTAGCATAAACTAGCTATGTAAATGGATTTTATTATTTACACATTAGTAAAAATGTAATTATATGTTAGTTTGAATTAAAGGACACAGTAAAGACCGCATGTTCTATCACCATACCACATAGTCATGGACATTAGTTCATGAGATTTGCTTAGTCTGAGAGTGAATTAAAGGATTCTTGAAAATTGCGAATCAGCTCATTATATTCATAACCTGTCCAAAAAGTATACTGCACATGACCTATGTTCTATCACTGTGTCACATTTGAAGTCATTGACGAATCGGTTTGTATAGTATGGTGGACCTTATCGTTATGTTTGGGATTTGTCTGCTATTTGCGACATTTGATTTTTTGTCTGGTCTGGGTAGTATTGACACCTAGGAATTCAAATTTGGTTGTTCCCATTTTTTCGACCAGCGTTGGCAGCCATATTGGATTCAAAATGGCCGCTAATTTTCAATATATTTTCCCTCATATCTTCGGTTGTGGGCGGCATAGAAAAGTAAAATTGGTCTCTAACCATGTGTGTGATACTAAGGTTCTATTAGAAACCTATTTACGTTGAACTAATTAATTTGGCGGCCATCTTGAATTCAAAATGGGCCGAAGTTGAATAAACTTTGACCTGTATCTTGAGTTTTGAATAACATACTGGGCTATATACGATGGCAATAAACATGTGAGATCAGAGGTTTCCATATTAACCCCTAATTTAAGTTGAACTAATCCGTTTGGTGGCCATCTTGAAATTCAATATGGCCGACATGGTTTAATATACTTCGCCCTGTATTTTGACATGTAAAATAAAATACAAGGCCTAAAAAACTTGTTTTTTAAAATATTTTTCTTAACACATAGAAAAAATTGAAAGATGTTCCCATGTTTTTGATCAGCTGTTTGGCCGCCCTCTTGAATTCAAAATGGCTGCTATTTTATAACATTTCTCCAATACTCGCTTTCCGAGCTAAATAGGAAGCTAAAAAGATAGTTATACAAACGTATGTGTTTTCAATGATGCTACAATCTGTGTTCTACAATCTTGGACAAAAATTAGTTGGAACACTCACCACAATTAGCTACATTGTTCACCTGGGCCAGAGCCATATCAACTTCAACTTTCCCTTTCCCCAACGCCCATCAATCAATGTTGGGACAAATGCGGAAGACTTCTGATGGGATACCCAAATTTCATACATTCGTGTGGCAAGGAGGGGGAACAGTTTTCCGAGATTGTTCAAATGTTCCAACAATTATGTGCAAGATTGTGGTGTTTATTTGTTAGACCCCCATATGAATTTCAAATAGTCGCCAATATCATTCAGATATTTACTGATTTGGCTTGTGAGCTACATAGAAGGACCAAAATATGGCAATACTAGATTGTTTGTGATACCATTTTTCAAAAAATTGCCACTTTTAGTTATAGCTCATTTGTTTAGATAGCCAGTATACAGGCATTGTAACCATTAAGGGAAAAGGGATATCTGTGTACAATGAACGAATGCCCATCTATCTTGTATAGAAAATGTAAGCGAAGAAACGATTACACTTAATAGGAGCGAGTCAGAGAATGAATTGTTGTGGACATCAAGAGCAAATTTGAGTCAGATGTGACATTAGAGATGTAATACACATTAATAGCAAAAAGTGAAATATGGTGGACACGTACACCCAGACACAAATCTCTAGTTTTAAGAAAGATATGATGGTCATGAAATTGACCTTTGTTGAGGTGTTGGAGTAAGTCTAGCCAGTAGCCAGATGTCAAGATTAAGAGAAAACTCCCCAGTACGGCCACGATTGATGCAATGAGAGAATATTCATTCTCCACCAGCTTGACAGACAATGATAATTAAAAGGTAGCAACCTTTTGTGAGTAAAATCTCAAAGTGATAACCTTCTTCTTGCGTTTGAGACAGCAGCCAAATATGTTTAAAGTTGGTGGAGCCAGCTCACTTTGATTGGTTTGGGTTTGAGAGAAAGTCTATATCCACCGGTGGAAGAAAGGTAGGGCACTCTTGAGAATGTGATCCGCAGCTGTGATGGAGAGCAACATTGCAGGTGGTGATGGCCGCAGTCCCCATTGGGGAATATTCAGATGAAACGACGGACTCCTGTGCGAATCATGTTCAAGCTGACCCATTCCTTGCGTGGAGATTGCTACCAGGTGGGGTTCTGTAATAGGTGTGATAGTGAATTGTCTGGTCTGGGAGTTATTTGCCAGGGAGTTTCAAGTCTGTAAGCTGTGAATGGGGACGCTAGATGGAGGGTTTAGCAGCATGTCGACAGAAGGTTAAACGAGAGTCGTCTCTGTCTGCCGAGTTGTGTGATTCTTTGACAGTGTTATGCAGGCAGGTTGCTTGTTGTCCAAACAGAGCCCTTACGTCACCAGTTTTGTGTGTGATGTTCTCTCTGAGCCACTTCTGAACGGTGCAATGCATGAGAGAGATGGTAGGACATCAGATGGGTGGGATGGAAGGCAGCCAGTAATGGTTCTCATGGTCTCGTTGAGTACTATGTCAACTTCTTTGGTGAAAGTATTGACGCACATGCTGGGTGGCATATTCAAGCAGCACTGTAGACCAGAACAGGGCGGTGGTACATAGAGTGGATGGGCTAGCACCCCATGAAAGATTCCAGCAAGGTGGCACAGGAGGTTTTTCCTCAATTGATACCTTTGCACAAAAAGGACTCGAGATGCTGACAATAAGTAAGCTGTCGATCAAACTTCACTCCCAGAGAAGTTGGTGTAGGATTGTTCGCAGAGGCGCTCCATTAGGTTGATTTGAAGCTGGCAATGAGCCTCTTTGGTGTTGAGATGGAAGGCATAGCGGTGGTCTTGGCTTTAAGTCTCCAGGTCTTGAGATCCCGGCTTGAGATATGCTGCAAGTAGCGCCATCTGCATTAAGTATACTTTCTACTTCCGTCCAGCTTCTGTCCGAGTGGAGGAAGGCAAGATCGTCGGCTTAGCCATACTGTCTAGATGTGTTGGTATACAAATTTAACAGCTGGGAGCCAAGTTTGATCCTTGTGGACTCCGTTACTCAGGCGATGCAGTCGACTGCTCTGACCATCACGGTCTTAAGAACAAAGCTACGGTATAGCCAAGCATGTTGCATATAGAATGTACAAGGTGATGATCTAGGATGGTCCTGAGAAGCATTGAGTGTCAGACCTTTGTGAAACACGGTGTTCATATGCGTGCAGTAAGGTCCACAAGATGACGCATGCCTTACGACGCTTTTATAGCTATCCTCAATATCATTGTGAGTTTACAATCTGATGGACAGTGCTCCAGCCACGCCGAATTCCTGCTTGTTCGTCAGGAAGTGGGAATTCGACGACTGGCTCCAGTCGGGCCAGGATCAGCCTCTTCAAGGAGTTTTGAAGAAAGAAAAACGCAGTAGTGATATTGGGCGGGGAGTTCGGGGGTTGTCAACAGGGCTTTTTTTGGTTGGGGAGTGCAATGATGGTAGCCCTCCTCCATATCTTTGGTAAGATGGTTGGTAAGGCAAAATGTGTAGAACTCCTGGAGCCATTCAAGACATTATGGGCCGCAGTGCATCATGAACTCCGTTGGTATATTATCAGGCCCATTGGCCTTTTCACACTCTTTGTTGCTGATAGCAGAGGTAAGCTCATCTAGTGAGAAGGGTGGTGAAAGTGGACCCGTCCACGCCACAGGCTTGACGAAGTTTGTGATCTCTTTTTAACAGAGCGATGTGATCCTTCAAGTGATTGGAGCGACCATTTGCGAGGAGTGCTCAGCTATGAGTTGGCAGACACAGGACCATTTCGTTGGTTTGGATGGTTAACCTTAAAAAATATCATCACCTCTTAAGAAATTATCAATCCCTCTTGAAAAACAAAAATGAAATTTGCTTCTAAGTCGGTTAGAAATTCAGGACCCAAAACATGGACTTCATTAGAGAAAAATGTGAAACTCTCAAAAACTATGAATATTTTCAGGTCGAAAATAAAAAATATCTGATATTGAACTACATCTAGTTTTTTGCCTTCTCAATTTTAGAGACTTTACTGCAATGAATATGTTCTGTGCCTTTTCTTGTATGTATTTTTTGTCATTATTATTTTATACTACTTATGATGCTATAGTGTGGGTGTGCGCGGCCTCTGGGTAATAATAGTTTTATGTTTGGTTGTGATGCGGGTGGTTTTGAGGGTCTTTATTGTGTGATTTGTATGTTAAGTAATAGTAATTTAAGGTTAAATTTATGTTGGTGGTGACCCCTGTGGGCCATTAGGCCTTTGGTCATCCCTGCATCCTTAAATCATGTTATTATTGATTGTCTATGTGATATGTATTTTTTAGCAGTAAAATAAGTATGATGATGATGATGATCATCATCCATCAGGGCCTCCGTCAGTCGCAGCGACTATGGATAAAGCGCCCACATGAAGTCACAGGTTAGGTGAACCGCGACGTCTGTGCTGAGAGGCCAATCTAGAGTGGCAGTCTCTGCCAAAGGTGCTACATATATGGGATGTCACAGCTTGACTATCCAAGGATCTGATTGTCAGCAGTTTCTCCAGCACCCAATGTCGATGTTCAGGGTACACATATCACGCTTACAAATATCCTTGTAGCGGAGTATGGGGTCGACCAACTTTCCTTTGCCAGAGTACAGATCGCATACATGATATATTTCGGTAGACGGCCATCATCCATTCGACGGACATGGCCAAGCCATCGGAGTCTGCGTATAGATGGTGGGGAGTCCAATTCGAGGCAGGAGCTCTGAATTTGGCACCATGTTCTTCCAGGTGGGACACACCAGAATGCGTCTAATACACGCAGGATGGCAGCTGTTGAGTTTCTTCTCATGCCTAGAGTAGTTGTCCATGGCTCACTACCATACAGTAATGTGCTGATGATGCAGGCATTGTAAAAAATGCTGCCTTTGTCGAATGGACAGCTTCGGAATTTCCCACACACGCGTTGTAAGCCGGGCAAGAGTAGCTGCAGCTTTACAATGCGTTTGCCGATTCTGCCATCGAGAGATAGACTGTCACTGATGGTGGATCCTAGGTAGGTGAAGTCCTGACAACTCAAAGTGTGTAATTGTCGATTGTGTGACAGGCGGTTCTTGAGCATCTTGGACAAGGACAGTGTTCTTCTTCAAATGATGAAAGTTGAATTCCTGTACATGTCGTGAGAAGCGATCTATGAGCAGCGGAAGTTCCTGCTTGGAATGTGAAGTAGTGGCAGCATCATCAGCAAACAACCTTTTCACGAATCACTATCTGACGGACCTTTGTCTTAGCTCTAGGCGTGCAGGATGAGAGACGACCATCGGACCTGGTGTGCATGTAGATGCCTTATGTGGCTGTACCGAATGCTTGCTTCAGAAGACTGAAAAGATATCCAAAGAATATAGGGTGGCATATAATCAGCTTTTGCCAATTGCTAGGTCTGGACTCAAATGGAAAGGGTAAACCAAACTGGTACCAACTTAGTGAAGTGAAATTGTGGAAGATCCAGCATCAAATATGAGTATTACCACCATTTCTAGTCCAGTATGTATTCACAAGTCAAGATACAGGCCAAAGTGAATTCACACATGTCGGCCATATTCAATTCAAGATGGCCGGCAAACAAATATTTGCAACTAAAATTAGGTTAATATATAAAACCTCAGTATCACAATACATGGGTATGCCACCTTTTTAGCAATGCATGTTATTCCAGAAGTCAAGATACAGGACAAAGTACTATTCAGCTTGGCGGCAATTTTGAATTCAAGATGGCCGCCAACGAAATTAGTTACAACTTATAAGCTGGTTTCTATAGAAACCTCCGCATTACAAACACGGGTATAGGAGACCAATTTTACCTTTCTAAGTCACCCACAAAGGGAGATATGAGGGACAAGTATTGAAAATATGCGGCCATTTTGAAAAATCCAAGACGGCTGTGACAAATAGTTGGTCGAAAAAAAGGGAACACAAATTTGTGTTGGCTTGACCTCAGTTTTACCTAAAAAAAGACAAAAAATCAAAAGTGTAGCAAAAAATTCGCATTAGGGGCACTCGCTTTTTCCAGGTAAGAGGTCCCCTAGAAACGGAACAGACCCTACTAGTATATAAAAGTGGATTATCGAATTGTTCATGTAGGGACCATCATCCATGAGACATCATCTGCATGATGACACAAAGGCCCTCCACATGGTTGTGGGGCCAAAAAACATATGTGAATCTTGATAAAGCCATATAGGTATTATGTGAACTCGAAATAAAGCCATTAGGTATTATGTGAATCTTGAATAAAGCCATATAGGTATTATGTGAACTTGAATAAAGCAATATACCGTAGGTATATTTACTAAATTTGGCACAGCGTCAAAATGGATGTAGTTTGAAAGGAAAGATTGACAAACCTACAAAGAAATTTACATAATGGTGCAATTGAATATGTAGGAAAACACAACTGACCAAAGTTATTTTTCCATGTTAATATATTTTTAGCATTCAATAGGTTCATAGGATTAACGTTGGTGATACATGACTCTAAATTAGTTTTGGTGGGGAAGTAAATAAGTAATACTAACAATGCCCAGTGTGAATTGGACATTTCAATTCTTGGCTCAAATTGATAGAAGACCCACCAAGATGTTCATGTTTTCCATAGATACCCAACAGGAACAGCTCAGAATCATGTAATTTAATCCCTGTCAAATGTGACCAGTACATCTACTGTGTTAGGAGCCCAAGGTATGAGCACTCCAGGGCCTTGAAAGACATGTGTGGTAGCATGTGCTTTCCTACAATATACAAGACATATGTGGTAACATCTGAACATGTGCTCTCCCACAAATATGCCCAGGTTTGGCTGCAATAGCTATTAATAGCTCCCCTAGAAAAAAAAGAGTATAGCAAAATCTTGACCTTTTTTGTGCAATATTGACCTTTTCTATAATTCTCTACCCAATGACAGACCAAAGGGGCACCCAGGGTACTGACTTTCCATGGGTATATCCAGCTTGTGCCCTACTAAAATATGCCCAATTTTGCCTGCAATGGATCTTCTAGAACAGACAACAAAATGACCTTTTTTGTGCAATGTTTACCTTTTTCACATTTCCCCACCCAGACGGACATTAGAGAGCATCCCAGGGGTGTGCATGATATGGGTAGCAGTACCTTGTACCCTCACGAATATTTCCAGTCTGGCTACAATAGATCAATCTAGAAATACGATTTGACAAAATTGTGTACAATGGTTGACTTGTTCTTTTTATATTTAACGTATAATTAAAAATATCTAAAATTATCAAAAACCCAAAACTACACAATGGTACGGGTAGTAGTAACATATGCCTTAGTTTGGCTGGTAACTGCTAAATGTAAAAGTGCCATGTATGCAACTGAGAGACTACTACAGACTGAAATGCATAGGCTTGCTGATTTATTCCATGGTTGTCTCTGCATCAGACTAGCTTGACTGTTTTATCTTGCAACACCCTTTTGGCTGCAAAAACTCCCTCTAGAAAAATATGATTGCAAATGTTTTACCTATGCGGATACAAGCCTGTACCCCAAACTTTCATTGCAAAAATGACAATTTTTACATTATCATTGGTTCTATGGCACAAAAAATCATTGCTTTTCCGTCGGCAACCCCCTGAAATGGCACTTTGAGATCACTTTTTGACAGTCAAAAGTAGCCCATTGGGTGCGTAAAGCGTGGTGTTGCAACACTGTTAAGGGGCAATTTTGTGATCCACTCTCGCCTCGTCCCCAGGACTTGCATTCGAACAGTTTTGTGCCTAAGTATCGTATGTGTTCCAAATGTTATGTGCATATTCCATCTACTCTTGGAGAAATTGCAATCCTGTATTTTCTGTCCGTTAACGACTAAACTACATCACAGTGCCTATGGGGCAGCGTGGTTAGAACATTCGCTCATACTCAAACCACGCACCATCATATCAACTGAATTTTTAGGAAAGGCTTTTTCTTGAAGATATCTAGTGACCATCAACAAAATGAAGGTGCTGGATTCACAAATGCAACCTATAAGGGGGAACATGATCATTAAACATTAAAATACAGTTGCACAAAGGACTTTCAATAAAGTTCAAAATAGATTAAAAATTGAAGGGTCCACATGTTAATTTTGCAAAGATAGGGAAGCAACACCTTCTAAACATTTATTTATTTGCACACAATTTAAAGTTTAGTTTATATTACTATTGTCACTACTGTGGACTCCTATCCTAAGATCCCTTACAATTTGAGACAAACTGTTCCTATTTTTGCAAAGTTGCTGGTGAATTCACATCACTGTGGCCCACAAAGTGATTCCCCATTTCTGTATGCACGTATTCAGCACCCTGGTTTGCATTTTTTCAAATGTTATACCATCCGGCAAATTCATACTTTTTGCATGACCTGCGAGGAGAGACCGAGAGATTGCTTTTCAACCGTTTTAAATCTCACCATGGACTGAATAAATGTTTTTTTAAAAGTTGTATATGTCACCTTTATTCAACAATCCAGAGCCATGCTGTGATATATTATCCAACTATGAATTTTATGAGTGCAAGCCGGAATTTTGACAATTTGATGGGGCTGGCTATTGTGGTCTTAATCACCTTGGTCATTTATGTTATTTCACCATTATCACCCGAACACAACAAAATTCAGCAAGAGTTCCATGAGTACCCCACCCCCCTTAAAATTCTCTGTGCAACAATTTTTTTGGTCTGGGGTTTTAGGGTATTTTTAGTGTTAGGCCATACATTAAAATGTTTTTGTTAGAATTTTAGGACTATGACTCTTTCCCCACATTCAAAAGCACACCCTACCATGGAATTGACCTTATGTTTTCCCAGATCCCTCATCACAAATATATCTAATACTATTTCCCTCATATTTTATAGGCAGGAAAGTTTCTACTAAACAAAGGGGCGGTTCCTCGCACCACAGTCTCCCGCCTGCTTTCGCGCTTTAATTGTAAGGACAAAAAGCAGCACACCAGAGTTCAACTGTGCAGTCTCAGGTGGGTACCCAAAAAAGTTGTCAACCAGATAACTTCCAATTTCTTAAAACTAGTTTTGTACCCCACTATTTCAATTTGAGCACCTCCACCCTAGGGGTCACAACATTTTTTCCATTGTGGAGCTATTCACTTGCAATTTAAACCCCCACGAGCCTAGTCAGAGATGTTTTAGGAGTAGCACCCCTGGTTTTGCATTTACTAGTATTCTTTACTTCCTGCTCTTTCATTTGACACCACCCCAAGGGTCACAACATTTTCCATTGTGGAGATATTAATCATATAAGTCCTCAACAAGGAGCATAACTAAGATGTTTAGAGTAGCACCCCCCGGTTTGCATTGATAGTGTATTCTATTACCGCTCCACTCTTTCATTGACACCACCCTAGTGTCCCAAAGTTTTCCATTGTGGAGATATTAACTTGTAAAGTCCCCCACATGACCACAAATAAGAGAATGGTTTAGGAGTACAACCCCGGGTTGCATTTATAGTAATTCTATACTTCCACTCTTTTCATTTGATACCACCATAGAGGTCACAACATCTTCCGTTGGGAGATATTAATCTTGAAATGTCCCCAACATATCATAACCAAGAGATGGTAGGAGTTCACCCCCGGTTTTTGCATTTTATAGTATCTTTTTTCCTGCTCTTTCATTTGACACCACCCCCATGCCCGACACTTTTCCATTGTGATATCTTAATCATGTAAGAAAGTCATGCAAATCCCTTAAATTCACTAATTTAGTAAAAATATTTAAATTTTTCAATTTGGGCAACCTATTTTGCAAAAATCATGTGCCCACATTTTAAATTGAGTCGCCTACGGGGTCCAGAAAGTGGGCGATGCACATTTTTGCGTATTTCACATTTTTCCAAGATGTAAACAGCTGTCAACCCAAAAGACTGACGAGAAGTAGAAAAACCATTTCAATGGAAAACATGGGCACTGATCTTTCTATATATATTGGATGTTTAATCCTTTGTTGTGGATGTACTCCCATCCTCCCCCCCCTTTTTGATAAGTTCTTGTTTGGGTACCACCTGTTTTTTGTACACCACCAAATCCACACAGCCATATCACTGGCCAATACACACATGCTGACCGATTTTGTAAAGGTAACAACTCCTGAATCAAATTCTTTTGTTGAAGTGTAGTATTTCCACTGAACGATTGACAACCTGAGAAATTTGGGTTGAAGTTTTTAATTATAAATAAAAAATTTCAAATTTTAAAAATCAGCAAAGAATCCCCTTTTAGTGGCCCACAGTGCATTTGTACCACAATTATTATTCACACAAAGATGTTACCATATATTAGTCCTCATGTAGCAAAGGAATTTTGCATATCCAATGTACCATTTAATGCGATCAGCATACGCATAATTTTAATTAGATCAATTGGCATCAAAACATGCCCCTTTCATTGATCCACTTGGCACTTTGACCGCAATTGTGATCAACAAAAGATGTACGGCATAGAAGTCTCCTGTAGCGAAGGACTTTTGCATATCCAATTCACATTAGTAGTGATACAGCAAATGTATGCATATTTAATTAGATCAATTGTATCAAAAAATGCCACTTTTAAATCGCCCCACATGCACTTTGACCCAATTCTGATTCACCCAAAAGAATGCATGGCATCGTATTCTTTCATGCACTCGAAGGAATTTTTTGGCCTCTCCGATGTCGGTTTCAGAGATACAGGAATTAAAACATATATTAATTATGCAATCATGTGCTACCTAAGCCGCTTGTATAACACACGCTCAAATTGGAAAAAAGATGCAGCACCAATGATCGGCTTTCTGCAAGTGAAGGAATTTTCCTCTCCCAATGTCCGTTTCAAAATTATAGCAATTACGGCTGTTGTTTTGCATATTAATTGGGCTCATGTTGCATACTTAGTTTGCCCGATACTCCGAAATCTAATCACTTCGAGAAATCTCCAGCCCGCTCCCTTCCAACAAGTTAGTCCCTCGTCATACGCCTTACGGAACTCCAGACAACTTGTACACAAAAGCTTGCTGGAAAATTTTCGTTAATTATCGCAAATTAGATACTTCAATAGCATGTTTTTAACGCCCCAAATCTAATCAGGTCGAGACGCGTGACCCGCTTCTTTCCACCAGTTAACATCATCATGCCCTTACGGAACTCCCAGATAAATCGTACCAAGCCCGTGAACACGGCGTCAGGCACACAGACAGCATGACGACATACATACATACAGACCGACAACAGACATACGGACAGACAGACAGACCAGACAGAAAGTAATTACTAAGTCCCTCTGCCGACAAGTTCCGGCGAGACAAAAAAATTGACTTTGCTCTGTGTGATGTCACGCCAGGGCAAAAGTACTTTTTTATCGCAACTTTTTTCCTGCATTGGCATAATCATTGATTCCCCGACTTCCCATGCTACTGCCTGCATTCATCGGCATATCAATTGTCGACAAAAGGAACTTCAAGTTTTAGCATAGGCTAATGCTAGGGAAGATACTTTTATACATAAACAAAATGTTAACTGCTCTATGTTTGTGAAAGTTGTGAAAATACCCCCCTCGGTGACTGAGCCGCCTACTATTTTCCCTCCGACTGTGAGGCTCATGGTCCTGCAATCACACTTGGAAGGTAATATTGCACCATTTCCCTGGCAGTCCCTATTTGTATCCTCTTGTCTCCTGTACTGCTGTGGCATCGACTCTCCGTGCTGCGATAATCTGTCATGGTGTAAAATATCTACCATACAAAAAGGATACTGCAAAGGTAAACCAGTAGCGTAGGCTAGGATTTTTCGGAGGCCCATGGACAAAAAAAAGCAATAAACTGGGGCCCTTGGTATGCTCGAAAACTTGGAACAAAGTGCACCAGCCTCATCTATCCCACCTTTTTCACTCACTCACACACCCCCTCACCCAACACACACGCCAACCACAAATACGCAAAGACTGAAGCGCATCAATCTTTATTAAGTACAATGGGAATCTCTGTATGTTAAATAGGGCCTCTCGCTATCGGTATCAATCATTCGACGACAGGGCCAAGAATGAATAAATACAGCGTGATAGCTTATGGCCTGTTTTGAAAATGTGCAAATCTTATTTTTTATTCTCCCTCCATCTCTTTCCCTCCTCCCTCCCTCTTTTTTTTCTCTTTCTTCTCCCTCTCTCTTTTCTCCAATCTCTTGGGGCCCCTAAACTCCTGGGGCCCTTGGACTTTGTCCACCTTGTCCTCTATGGTAGCTACGCCCCTGAAGGTATCACCCACCTTTTGTTTTTTTTTTTTCTTTTTCTGCATAATTGTGTTTATTAGCAATTGTATTAATATAGAGAACGCCCTATCTCAAAAAAGCATTTTCTGGTTCTCTGGAAATTATAAGGACTGGAGCTGCTTTTTCAGATTTTGGCTCCTGGTCCGTTGTGAGACTTAATAAAAAGCCCGGTCCTATCTGTTACTGCTCACTGTGTGCGGCATAAGTTCTTGGAGTGCAAATGGCGTTGATGATGAATTAAGAATTTGGTTATTTGGTAATGTTCACATGTATCGCAATTCAGGTGCTTTCATCCATATAAAAAAAACCTTTTTTTTTTTGCTATTATGCTCAACATGGGCTTACAGCCAACTACAGTGGCCTGCAGAATGTTTGAAAATGTTATTTCTCAAAGATGACACAGGGGAATTCAAATACGTAAAGAATCAAGACTTCTGGTGTAGCTCAACTATTCCGTCCTTTCCAAAGATCCTTTAGCACATATAAGATGACAAGTCAGTATACATTCCTAAACACCACATGATAACCTTATTTTTGATATTAAAACTTTCTGAACATTATATGTGGATTAATGTTTGTTATATATAAAACAGGATCAACTCAACACCACATTTTGCGTCATAATGCATTGCCAATTGCTGAAAATACGCTACTGTCTATAATAAATTTGCATAAATTTGTTAGGATCATTTTTTGCTCTCTTTTCACTCTCTTCCATAATTAAACTGTTTATATGTTTCCCGCAACAAACAGTTCAGTGAATTCATAATACCATTGCAAAGACTATTTAAAAATCCATAAACAAATTGATTTGTTGATAATTGAGATTCTAAATTGTCCCACATGCAAGTTGTTCTCTCATGAGTTACATTGGTCCAATTTTGACGCATACCTTTTCCGCCTTTTTTTAAAACCTCTGCTTAGTGATGATTGCTTGCTTCAAAAATTTATGAATTCAAAATTTGACCAATAGCTGTGTGGGCCAACCACCTGTTTTGAAGATATGAGTGTTTTAAACTCACTGGCTTCAAAACTGATCTTCAAGTAGTGGAATTTATTTACCAATGCAAGGTGGAACAATTGAGATGTCATGCACTGATTAGTGACTAATATGATGTAAAGTTGTCATCAAAAACACAAAAAATGACAATCCAATATAAAATAATAGTTTTTTCATTGATAATGCTGTCCACTAAATCAGAGCCAGAATTAAGCTTGAATGCTGTCTTCTGGAACTGAATTCAGCCAATCAGACCATATAAGCTATATTGTCGTTTTGAAAGGTCGTAATTACAATAGCTGCCATGTGATACATCCTGTATGCTGCCATGCATTAGGATACTCCTCATCTTAATCTTTCCTTGAGTCAGTGGCTCTTGAATGGTTTTCTTCATGGCTATTGTGTCCCCGCTGAATACCATTTGAAGAGCCTCCAACCAGACTTGCAAATAAACAGTACGTTTTAAATATGGGAATTCGTGACAAATGGCAGCTAGGCACTTTTTGACCTTCTTGCACTCACACACAGTAATTTGCATCATTCCAGCACAAAAAATATTCATGGTATGCATTATCATGACATTTGAAACTGCATTCCATATTTAATTCATAGCTCTGATACCACCTGTAGTAGATATGAAATTGCATCAACTACTTATTAATTTTAAAACTTAAGCAATAGCTCCCGACCTTGAATTACAATCAATAAATTTAAAATACCAAGCCGAGGGGATCAAAAACCCCCACCAGCTCCCCAACCTCCTCCACAACACCTCGAGGAATCGTTCCTGTCGTTTGAAAATTTCTGAAGTGAATCCTGAAAGAGTCATTGTGTGCGTGTGATTTCTTCAAAACATGGTACGGGCTTCTATTTCTCTCTCCTGTGAAGATGTTAATAGAAAAACAAGAGATTTGCGTTGAATGAAATGATTTGTGTTGACCTCGGTTAGATTTTGAGTTCAAGCTGACATCTATGGTACAGGGGAATGAACCTAGTCAAGACACCTCACCGGTATCGCCGGCGCGCTGTCCGAATAGCGAAGCCTTCGGCCGAGCAGAGCGGGCTTCTTGTTCAAATATGGATAATTCTGTGCCAGCATATATGCAAGCAATCAAAGATTATGTGGTCATCAAGGGAGATTGTACCTACTAACTGACTTGCTCCCTGCCCAAGATTATCTCTTCAACTGAACCAGTTTTTTAACCACAACCATACCTCACATAACCTTAACATACCGCACAGTTTGTAGTAATCACATTTGTTTGACTGCAATGCATTCATAAGGCGCCTTAGTCTGTATTGCCCAATAAGCTCAAGAAAACCACAAAAAAATAACTTCGAAAGGCGATGCGCAGAGCTCGCCATGAGAGGAAACGCTAACCCCACCATCGTGTACAGGGACTGTAGGAAAAAAGTGGCACCACCTTGATGAAAGGCTAGGAATTACCTTAAAATTGAAACCACCATGAGGGGAAAGGTGAATGAGCTTGAGTAGAAATGATTAGCGATCGGGCCCTGGCCTTTAACATAAACACACTCAAAATCTTTGCCTCAATCCCTTTAAAATATTGTTTTTTAAAAAAGGCCCCCCCCTTTTTTTTTTTTTGTTGTTTTTTTTTTTTTTTAAAAATACATGCCCAAAGGCCAGAGAAATGTAAGTAACCGGGTGTAACTTCGTCTTAACGTCATCACTTATTCCATCTTATTTACCGCCGTGAAGAATGCCACTTGTCAAGTCAACCCCCTGTAAGTATGTAGCATTATCCTTGCTCACAGCTTCTTGCAGATCCTTCCTTAATGGTTTCTCTCTGATACCACCAAGACCACTCCCCTCCTCCTGCTTTTCTGCCCCTTTATCACCAATTCCAGACATCTGTTGGTAGAACAACAAATAAGCAGTATCCTTTGGAAATCGTTTAGTAACATTGCCAAATGAATCGTAGGAGGAGAAACTAACTCTGCTATCATTGAACAAATACCAACGGTCCGGAAGAGGATCCACGTCCTCATCTTCATCGCTGCCGTCTTCTGAGGTATCCTTTGCATGAGGTTTTAAAGATTGGTTGAGTCCATCAGAGTGCCTTGCATAGCAGTAATAATGTCCACTCTCTGATGATAGTCCACTGTGGACAATGACTGCTGTAAGCACATACTTTGTTGCTTGCTTCAGACACTGAATTGGTGGGCTACTTGAAGTACCTTCAGAGGTGTTTGCACGGACCCGCTTAGTACAAGGTGGGTGTTGTGATTGCAATTTATCGTGTGTTTTACATTCATATTTATGTTCACAGTCTGTATCCATGGAAACAGATTCTTTACTATGTTTCATCTGCATATTTAAAACTCTAGGAAATTTAACATCGCTCAGGATTTTACACCGTCTCTGAGTTTTGACATCGAAGGAGAAACGCATCAAAGAAAGCACCAGTACATGAGGTGGTTTAACAATTTCTATAGATTTCTCTGCATCTTGAAGACTTTGGCAGTTCTCACAGCGGTATTTGTTTTCTCCAGTAAGTACTTCTGGAGTAAGGTAATGGGACAGCATTTCCTGAACAGTTGTTTGACCATTTTGCTTTGACAGATCCTCCTCTACATAATTAGCAGGTCTGGGCATGGGTCCATACACAACACTTTCTTGAGAGGGTTGTCTGACTGTAACCATAGGCACATCAGGGGACCTCACATTGCTAGTGTTGCTACTAGAAAGCTTCTCACTTTCAACTTGTTCTCTTTCCACATTACTTTCCCCTCCCAGCATACTCTTTCCCTTAGATTCTGCAAATGCCAATGGCAGATCAAAAAATGTCTCTGTCCTACTTGAAACACAATTACAATTATGGCATCTGATGTGAGTAGTTGATTTACCACCAAAGTATCTCTCTACTGTAGTTGGCTTTGGGTTTTCACAACTTGCATCACCAGCTTGGCTGGCTGCGCCTGTTGAATCTTCTTTCTTATCTTCATCCCTGGAGGAAGAACTTTCATCATCACTTTTAGAAACAACAACGTAACCACCTTCTTCTCGTTCTTCAAGAGAAGTTTCCATTGCTGTGTCACCTGCTGCATTTTTCAGAGGTAACTGCTTTGGTCTTACTTTGAGAATCTTTTTGGCCGAGGCAACAACCCCCGACTTCTCATCGTTGACCTCTGGCATAGCCTGACTTCTTTTCAAGTGTTCCTGCTGCTGTTTGGCTTGGTAATCAGCCACTGTCTTCTCAAAACTTCCGAATGGCCTTCTCTTCTTCATCGAGGCGATCCAGGAGGTACTTGAGGAATTCGGAACAATCCTGTTGGGAGCCAGGGTTAAACCATGGAGGACGAGATGCCTTTAAGAACTCCCTTGGTGAATAAGCTGCTCTCTGTGGAGAGTACAATCATTTAATAACAGTATAAGAAGTGTGATGATTTGAGGTACTGTATAAGTCGATATTTTCGCGTACAGTTATTTTCACGAATTTGCCAAAGGCCGACATTTCGCGAGTTTTATTTTCCTGATTGTCAAAATTTGTTAACAGGAAATGCTCATTAAACTTACTAATTGACCCCAAATATAACCAATTTCATCTCCCTGATAGTGTTTTCATTTGTTTTCTGTGACGTATCTACCGATCGAAGCTCTTAATTCCGGTAGATAAACACATGTCCATGCCCCGTTGGTCATTTCTCCGGTTATTTTAGTCGCAATCAATCAATCTCACTGCAAACTTTCCGGACCTCTAGCTGATTTCCCCGATAGATGATCATGTCGCGTCGTCCGATTGAGTTAATACAGATTTCCAGTGCTTGCTATGAAGTTATAAGTCGTCCGAATGATCAAAAACCATCTTAAACTACAGTACCCCGTACGTGTGAAAACAATGCCAAAAGGTCATGGGTCAAAGGTAAAATGCACATGGGAATGCACAATTAGATTTCAGAGGTTGAAGTTGAGATCGGGGCATATGTTTTTGTACCCGCCGGCCGCGGAAAGATTTTATGGTCTTCAATTGGCTTTTCTTTTTTCAATTTCTCAATCTCAAGTTTGTTTACTGGAAAAATGACAAAAGGTATTATGTAGTAGGTATATATTGGGTAATGTTGCAAGCTGTTGTAAAAAATTCTACCCCATGAAGTCCGGCAAATGTCCAGATGCTGTTTACAGTACACTGTTTTGTGTTGACCATTTTTGAGCATTTCTTGGAAGTTCATTATTTTTCGGGAGTTTTTATTTTCGCGGTTGTAGATTTATTCGCGAAATTCACAAAAATAAAGCCTTGCGAAAATTTCTACTTATACGGTACTTTCTAAACACAAACACAAGTGGATCAGTGAGTGGTTGACATTGGATTGCATTTGTGATCCATGTAATTTAAGCAGCCAACATTCCAGAGTGAGTAAAAAACAAGCAAGACATTTTCTCAAACCAATGGTTTTGCATGATTTTGGGATTCAACCTAAGAAGGTGTCAGAAAATAGCCTAGTCATTCCATGCCAACTCAACAAGGTGTGGCCACCTCAAGATTTCTTCATTTTTGGCATATGATTGCGGTCCTTATTGACAATATTTGAAAGTGAGCTTAACTCCCAATTGTTTTCGTGCTACAGCAATTCAAAATTTGAAGGATTTTTAAATAAAGCTTGATTGAACTAACTACCACACCAGTCGGGATTTTCAAGTAGGGTAGAGTAGTGTGTAGTTTTTCAATCATATAATTTTCTTTTGTCCACTCCAGTATTGACGAATGATACTCTTTTGTCTACAGGGAACACCCCAGGACAATAAATGACAGGGTAGTAGTGTGATAAGCTACAACGTCGGTGTAAGCTACAAGATGGCCAAGTTGGGTTGAAATAGCTATCACAGGAAAAAAAAAAGTACGGTTATGCGCAGATATTTGACCTTTAATGACAGACCAGGGGAGCACCTGGGTCAAGGATTGAAATGGGAAGTAGGTAGGTGTGATATATACATGATGACCAAGTTGGGTTGGAATAGCTATCACAGTAAAAAAAAGTTATGGAGATTATGACCTTAGACAGACCCAGGGGAGCACCATGGGTCATAGGATGACATGGGAAGTAGGTCGTGTGATAAGCTCAAGAGACAAGTCGTTAGAATCGCTATCCCAGGAAAAAAAGTTATGGCAGATTATTGACCTTTAATGAAAGACCCAGGGGAGCACCCTGGTCATAGGATGAACATGGGAAGTGAGTGCAGTGTGATAAGATACTAGATGACAAGTGGGTTGGAAAGCTAATCACAGGAAAAAAAAGTGATGGCAGATTATTGACCTTTAATGCGACAAGGGGAGACACCTGGGTCATAGGATGACATGGGAAGTAGTGTAGAGTGATAAGCTACAGATGACCAAGTGGGTGGGAATAGCTATCACAGGAAAAAAAAAAGTTATGGCGATATTGAGCTTTAATGAAAGACCCAGGGAGCACCCTGGGTCATAGGATGGACATGGAAAAAGTAGTGTAGTGTGATAAGCTACAAGGATGACCAAGTGGGGTTGGAATTAGATCACAGGAAAAAAAAAAGTTATGGTAGATATGACCTTAATGACACGACCAGGGAGCACCATGGGTCATAGGAATGACATGGGATGTAGTGTAGTGTGATAAGCTACAAGATGACAAGTTGGGTGGAATAGCTACACAGGCAAAAAAAAAGTTATGGCGATTAGGACTTTAATGACGGACCCCGGGGAGCACCCTGGGTCACTGGAGACATGGGAAGTTAGGTTGGATAAGCTACAAGATGACAAGTTGGGTTGGAAAGCCTATATAAAGATCTGCTAATGAAATTTATGTTCCCTCAGCTAGGGTTGTAAACTGAGGGTGGACTTGCTTACATGAGTGGGTAAGGAAAGCAAAACTTCTTTGAAGTGTCCCAGCCACTGCCTTTCTATTATCCACTGTAGCAGCCGGAAGTTTCTCATGAAATTTACAGGAAAAAATGAGATAAGGCTTAGCTAATAGGTCTATATACAGCAATTATGCCTTGTGTGAGGATTTATTGGAGCAAGATAATTGACCCGGATGCCCTTCCTGACCATCAAATATGCTGAATTGCCTCCATAAGCTCTTAAGAACCGATGCCTTGTAGGTATATCTTATTTTTAGTTCTACCAGCGTAGTAACCAGCTAGCTCCTAATCGGATAGTTAGAAGACTGATGAGACGGTGTAGCCACCGGACAACTCGCCCTGGGACAGGTAGTACTTGTTACCAGGATACCAGTAAGCAGGCCCTTATGAAAAACCGACTGACACGAACAACAGTATATGTATAGGATCAGAGCTTGTCAAAAACAGAACAGAATGACGGCATCGACTCTGGTAGAATGAAAAAAGCAATTAACAAGCAATCACCCCTGAATTGTTATGAAGCATTCCCAAACCAATGGTGCAAAACTGGTCCTACATTGCTGTGACATGACAAAGGAAGCAGTACTGCCCAGTTCTTCTAGCATTTTAGCGTCATGGTTCCACGATCCAAAAATCCCAATTGGTAGAAATTACCAACATGTCACAAAAAACTAATTTGCCGTCGTATGTTACAAGGGTGTGGCGAAAAGCAATAAGAAGGAAGGAACCGTCACCATTACAATGTGGTAGGAAATTATCGATATCAGAAATACTCGAATATCGATATACTAGCCCGAATATAACGTAAAAACCGATTTATCGATTTTTGCCTTGGTACTCAGAATACAATCCGAAAAATGACATCGCATGTGCAGTGCGGTTCAAATGGTTGTCCCTGCAACTCTAGTTAACCTTGGTTGTTTAATTGATTCGCGCCCGATTCACCAGCACGGCGCTTTAAAAATATAAAAGAGACCTAAACTGTAGGGAAAAAATATACTGCCTATAGCCATTATGTCTATTAGGACGAGAAATACTACCTGATGTAGAACACTATATGCACATTCACCGTAATGTGTCCCAATCTCCGTGAAAAAAACTTACACACGCCTTATATGCATACGCCCACACATCTCCCTTACTGATATCGCCCCAAGCCTCGATCCAACTTCCTCTTTCTTCCCGGGAGTCAAATCTACTCAAAAAGTGAGATTTGCTCAGAGGGGAAGGAGGGTGGCGTCGCAATCAGGGACGTATTTCCTCGTCCTAATAGAAATTGCATATAGGCATTAAGTCTATTTCGGACGAAAAAATGATTACCTGATGTAGAACAATATTATATGCACAGACTGACACCGTGCATCACCCAGGAGGAGGGGAGCAAAACCTGCGTGGGGCGGGTATGCAGTAGGCCTAACCCCGAAACCTGAACCTAACTACCACATTGACCAAGAACTACAGGGTTAGATGCGATTCTCAAGACCTTCGTTCGCTGCAAAGGTTTGGTTTAGTGTAAGAAACCTAATCTCTAGGACCTACACACATTGGTTAGTCATTTAAAGCGGCGCTGTGTGAAGCACCGAAGACGCAACGAACGTATGAGTTGAGTGGTGGTTGTTCTTCAGCTAGGTTTTAATGAACACATGATCGGACTTCCATGCTACTGTATTAGGATGTCTTTGATTGGTATGCCCTTGTAGAAAGCATACGAAGTAGCCACAGATCTCATTGAGTGAGCAGTCAGGCTTTGTGTTGTCTGAGTGACGTTAGATCGTATAAGGGCCTGTACAACCCATCTAGCTATCGAAGCTCTCGCGCCAGGTTTCTGTCTTTGTAGGGTTATGAATAATTGGAGGTATTACTGCCCCCTAAATGATTATTGAGTTTATTTAATATTACCCGAAGGGCACGGACCGGAGCTCGACAACTAAGTCTCCTAGGACCTGCCGAGCAGTGAAGTTCGGTAATGAATCGGGGAATTTACGGAAGTACTGCGTTTCATTTTAGCCAAAAATGAGGTCGAAAATTAACCATGCTCGCACCATTCCCGAGAAAACAATGTAATTGCCTATCGCGAGCCCGTGGATCTCTGACGCGCGCCTCCCTGACGCGACAGCTAGAGGAATGCCGTTTTTATTGTCGCAATGCTAGCAGCGAAGCTGAAGGAAATCGGTTCGAATGGGAACTCATACAGAGCCTCAAGAACAATATCCAAGTTCCATGAGGGCCAAATACGTCTAACAGGAGAGCGGTATAATTCATACGAACATTCACTTAGTTGTAACGTAACATGTCCAATACTCTGAAGGACTCCACCTTCGGCGTTGCTACGATGTATAGAAAGTAAAGCGAAGGTTACCCCTCACGTGATGCCTGTATCCCGTTAAAACTGAGGGTGAGGAACGCGCCTTTGGGGAACAGAGACAAAGAACTGGATTGATTCCTCGATCGCCTGCACCATCGCATGAACGGCCTGAAACGTGCATAGAAAATGGGAGGGTCGGAGCTCGCCGTCCCCTGAGACGAGCTCCGCAGTCGCCATAAAGGTCCTGGCCTTGAGTGTATACGTCGCTTGAGAGCGGCACGCAGTCAGGTGAAGGGATCTTCCACGTCATGAAATCTCACCCAGAAACCGGGTTTCTGGAGAGATCGGAAATCATCGGTAATACCTGTGGAGCATGGCTATAATTCCAAGAAATGAGGCGGGGAACCATGGTTGATGGCCAAAAATGGCGCTATCAGAAGAAGCACTGAACAAGCTTCCCGTCATCTTAATAGCACCTGGAAGTAATGAAATGGGTGGGGCATGCGTATATGCTGACCCCACGCCAGCTAAAGGACATTGTGTCTGATGTTATCGCCTGCGGATCCGCCGACCTGGAAAATCACCGGAGCGGGGAATGCGGTTGATGCGAACAGGTCATTGCTTGGTTCGCCGATCTGACGAAAAATAGTCCGTCATTCATAATATCAACCAGCGTCACTCGGGGGGGGGTGATCGATATCCCCTGAGATAGGTTGTCGCTGAGGGCCATTTGCGATCCCGCGAATAGGTATTGCCGACACCGTGATGCCGCCAGTTGATGAACAAAGAAGCAGTTGTCTTGCGTGCAGAAATGTTGGGCGATCGCGTTCCTGCTTGTTCGGTGCTGAACACGACGTCGTTGCATTGTGCGAGCAAAAGGTATGTAATGGTTTGGGACTAAATCACTGAAATGTTACAGTGAGTTGGACCCGCGTGAGCGCGAGCAGCAGATGTGTAGGCCTAACTGATGTTGGGTCATGGATGAGGCCCAAACAGTAGGGGATGCCAAAATTTTGGGTAGGCCACAGCCCGGGGTAGGAGCCAGCGCACGCGCCAGACGAGGACACAAGACCTCCCCGATAGGAGGTGTTCGCACGGGCCGCAGACAAGTCGCGCGGACACCGGACTGGCGAACCACGATAGCGGCAGGACGGGTGTTTCTAAAAAGAACTGGGAACTCGGAAGCGACCGGAAGACCACGCGGCACATCTCGGAGGTGAAAAGCCGTGGCCACTGTGACCATCATACCAGTTGAAACTAATTGGATATACCAAAAGATCAACTGGTTCAACAGAGTATGGCAAATTAAATTTCAGAAAATTCAAAAACTTTGTCACACAAACAAAATTCGGAAACCCTTCCATTTATGAAATCAAATGTATATTTGACATGGCAAAATCAATAAGAATTTTAATTTGTTGTTTTTAAAATTTAAAAAAAAATTGGGTACATAACAAAAATCTGTCGACGGAACACCACCTCGGCGTGATTGTGTGAACTGAAATTTTGAATGTACTAAAAAGATGAGGCTTTCCATTCTAAACTGCTCGCTGTATCCGATTAATAAAAATTTCAAAAATCAGTTTAACCAAAACGGCCAAATGTAATACTTATGATGAAAAAACATTACCGCGCGCAGCAGAAAAACCAGAACAGAAAGGAAAAGAAAGCCCAGACCCAGACAATGGCGGTAGTAACCGAGAGCCGTCCTCCGCCGCACTGTGCAACACCCTATGGTGGAAAAAAAAAAAAAAAAAAAAAAAAAAATTCTAACACACTGTGGAAGTGAAGGAAAAAGGTTGCTTGTGCTGGTGATTATCCGTCCAAATTTACCTTATCAATTTCTTTCCTTTCACATTACCAAAAAATGCAAACTTGTTTAGGCTTATAGTATCGAATGTTTGTACCAATGTATCAGTCACGATTCCGATTATTGTCCAATCCGAAAAACCGTGTTTTTGTTGTTTCGTAGGTTTCCGCGATGTGGAAGAGGTCTTGTCAACAAAGCCGACATATATTTCACACCGAGGTTACAGCCTTCTTTACCACTAAATGGCAATCAATTGTTTAACGTTTGTTGTTGGAACTGAATTCCGAAAGAGTGGAACTGAATTCCGAAATAGTCGAGATATATATCAAGAATTGCCTGTTTGCTAAAAATTAATATCACATGATATATTACTGATTGGTTGACATAAATAAAAAACATAATTAAGCAAGAAGATGTGCGATTTCATAGCCTGATCAAGTGATCGTTGACATCAAGCTTTTTATTTTGTGAAGTCTGTTGAGAAGAGAGAAGTTGTTTTTATTGTTGCCTTCAGTCACTATAGGCGGGTACACTGTTAGCACAGAAATGTTGTCCCAGCGCACGTGGCGTTGAGTTGTAAAAAACCATATTTGTGTTCATCCTAGGAAAACAATTGTAAATACCCAGGTTAATGGAGAGATTAACCCTAATACGTCTGCTCTTCATATGAGGGAAATAATAGAATTAGGATGGATGGCAAGGATGTTGTTGGATTTTTGTTGTTTCTTGGGGACCGATAAAATATGGTTTGGAATGGAAATTATGTAAGTAATCACAGGAACTAAAGCAATGTGTCTACATAGCAACACCGGAGGAAACAGCAATTAAATTAAGATTTACACGTCTGGTTATGGTGGAATTTTCGGAATTTCGAGGAATAAGAAGAAAAGAGCTCGGCAACTCCAGACTCTGGATCTCGAACTGGTTTTATATGATGTATGTTTGGAATGCGATAAGAAGAGTTCGGGGGGAGGTCAGGAGGGAGAGGAGAGGGAGAGAGAGAGTGAGAGGAGGACGAGGTCGGAGGGAGAGAGGGAAGAGAAGAGGGAGGAGGAGAGAGAGAGGCAGGATGAGAGAGTCCGGCTTCCCAGAACCCGCTAATGCTAGGTTAGCAATCCTACCCAAACAGTGTGTGATCGGCGATTTGAGAAACGTTTCCATGCGAAATCGTTTGGGTTTTATATAGGCATAGAGAGATTTTAGATTGATTATCTAAGAATATGCCGCGAATCACGGAAAAAACCCGGCTGGTCGGCTCCAGATCTTTTTTTTTTTTGTCATCGGGGGGGTACAACTCTTTCGTAAACAGAGCCAGACAGAAAAGGTGCCTAGTTGTATAGTTAGTTACCTTAGTCTAGTAACCTGATGTCAACCAAGCCACGGCCAAACGACCCAATCCGGGCGAGAATAGAAGGCCCGAAGTAAAACAGTCTATCAGCATAGGAGCGCTCAATCGAACAAAAAAATGGCATCAGTATAAGGAGCTGAAGCGCTGCCATACGAGCTACTGTCCTCACTCCTGTCCAAACTTCATGAAGACGTTCTCCACGCAGGGAAGGGAATGACGCCGCGTTTTTTGGTTACTGCTTTGCGACTGAAGAACACGCCGTAGGATCATTTTATAGTTTTTAAGTTTTTTCAGAGTCGAAGCAGAGGGTTGACTTTAGAAGAAGGATATAATGTGCTTGAAAAAAAATCTCCTCGGCACTCTGAAAAGATCGAAGGTTGCGCGGAGCCCCGCCAGGCATAGTATCATCTTTCTCACCTACTACTGCCAGTTGCAATTTCTGACGGTTTACGGACAAGCGGATAATTGTCCTACGTTGTGGAATTGGACATGAGCCTCCGAAAAAAAAAAAAGACCAATGATTAGTGATGGCCGATTTTCAACCCAAGATCGGCAACTGCCGATCTCCAATCGAAAATTGATTGATGAGAGAGATAGAAGGATCGGCCGGCGATCCGGATCAACGATTCAGATTCAATAGATTCATTTCAAAGCCAGGGCAAATGGGTCTATAGTCTGGGTATTAGCATGTGTTCATGGTCTTAAGCTTTTTTTTTAGTTTTTATGAGCATGTAATAATGTACTTAGTGATGGACTTTTTGTTAAGGAATTTCATGTCAATTACAAGCCCAAAATAAAAATGCAAATATACCCTGCAAGTCTATCTTAAACTTTTCCAGTGCATCCAATGTCGGCGCAAGTTGAACGACAAGTTGAGAATGACACAATTAACCTATTGATGCTATACCAGTGTCTCACCGCAATTGTTTGCCGTTTCGTTAATCAATTTAGTTTATTTCTTTAATTAGGTCGTAAAGATTGTTAACGAGATTCACAAATTGAAAGTGTGACCTGTGGAAGGCCACGGTTTTTGAGGGCCTACTTTTCCAATTCAACACTTTTCAATAGTAGACATTTATTAAATTAATCCACGTCATTTGAGAGTAGTTCCATTATAGTTAAAGCCCATGCCCATCCTTTTGATCAGTTCTCGTGATAGTGTTATAAATCCATATAAACCCCCCACTGTTGCAGATTATAGTATCAAGCATTGGAAACGTGGCTTCTTTTTGTGCTTGAGAGTCCTTGTCTCGCGCATTGTCTGTGGGCCTGCTCACTGAGGTGGTACAGCTAAGTAGTGGGAATTTGTGATAAAGTTTTTGTTTGAAGTGTTAGGACCGGGGTCACACAAGGCTTTTTTTCGTAGTTTTATACAATAGTACTATAGTGTACTAAAATAAAGGCTGCGTGTGACAGCAACTTAAGACCGCATGTCGTCGTTTGTACATAGTACTTTCGTAATAACTTTAACGATGATAATTTCCAGCGTTGGGCCGCTTATACCAGGCTAAGTGTTTAATTTATGGGCAAATCGTTGTGTGACCGCATTTCGTAGTTTACTACCATGCTACGCAAGAACCGTTTGTTGGACTCGTGCTAGGGGTATCCGGAAATGTCTACGACATGATTACAATAGTCTCACCGTGGATGTGAACTAGGGGGACGCGTCGTATAATTAGACGTAGTACCACAATAGATAATTACGACACAACGACGAAAATATTGTCGTGTGACGCGGTAGATTGTGGATTGAAGGTCTGTTTTTACTTTAATGTTGAAGAGTTTTAAATATTATCGAATGAGCCAAAACATGAATTTTAATGAAGAAAATATAATGGAGCCAATTTTACATATTAGGCTGATGAATTACGGATGAGGAAAACACGTTGGAGTCTCTTTTCAGAAGTCGTGTAGGCTCATAATGCGGAATGACTACATGACGCAATGCTCTTCCGTCTGTAGATGTGATGGAATTTCCATGTATTTTGGAGGTCTTCACTCGCAGGAAAACCTCCCGTTTCGTAAAAGATTGCTAAAATACGCAAAAGTTAATAGAAATATTACAGTGTACAACAATGGGATTCTTGCGGTTTCAATGATGGGCCAGCGACTTTGATAGGCAGAATTACATATAGTAGTCACATAGAAAAAGATAAAGGGTAAGCTTTAAAAAATCGTGGTATTTTTAGTAAACTTTGGGCTTTGTATTGTCAGTTTGGGAGAGCGGTGAGGTAGATCGGTGCTCAATGACTTTCTCCCGATGCCGATTCAAAGCCGATTCCGCCAAATTGGACGCAGATTTTCAGATAGCCCATCTAAGCATCGGCCATCACTACCAATGATCAGATGCCCCCATCGCACCATACGACCTGGACATTTGTCGACGCGTAAAAACTTGGCAGCCCTTAAAAAGTGGTGTGTGTGTCAGTCTTCTGTGAAAACCATGACTGAGGGTTCGTTCCTCTCAGCGTCGGCCATTCACCCTCATCTTCAACGCAGGCTTGCCTCTTGTGTGGGGGATAGCCCCAAACAGAGGGGCACCATCGTGATAAAGACAGTCGTACGGAGTTTCCCTCATGTCCGAGGGGGCGTCCTGTTGTGGCGTGGCCACTGGTGGCTGTGGAGCATCCAATCCAAGAGGGGACACTAGCAACCCTAGGTTGACTATGTACCAAGCGACTATATGGTGTGGACCCCTGACTATCACCGGAATCCCTAGCAGTGGTGGATGTGTTAGTCATCGTGTGTGTCCGAGCCACGCCCGCAAAGTCAGTAGGCTCGGTGAAGCTGTTGTAGTACGCCAGTCAACTCTTGTTGAACGGAAAAAACCACAACCCATCTACGGGTTGAAAGGTAACCCCGAAGGGGTTAATTAAACCATGGCTTGCCGGACTCGCCATCCACAGCTGTCGGCTAGTGACTGGTACTTGAGTTGAAAGGGCTGGCTGGGCCATGAATCGCGATGGATTAACACTTGAGGATATTCGATCGCTGAAGTGCAAATGCACTGAATCCAAGTGTTATTGTCCCGATAAACACTGAAGGGTCATCGATCGCTGAGCGTGGTCACTCGAAAATTCAATGACTCTTGCAAATAGCGAGTCCTCGTCCTCAATTGATACTGGTACAAAACACAGGGTCATCGGACGATTCGTCTCCGCTCGGCTGCAGCCGAAGCGAAGGTCTCCGAAAGTTTTTTCCCCAAAAACTTCGGTTTCCTCCGGGCACTCTAGGTTCGACCTAAGAGTCCGCCACTCGGGTGGCGTCGCTCGACTCAGCTGCTTGATCTAGGCAGTGAAGGCAAGTTCGTGCGCCACATCGGCAGACTGGGATGTTTCCTACTTGTTTCGTAATCCCGGCACTTGCCGACGGTGCAGGGTGCTGTCCTTGGTCGGCCCTCTAGCTCGACCTTGGACTCTCGGTTTCTCGTTTATTCTGTTTCTTCAGGATTTTGGATTGCCGGGGTTTAGGGGATGTCTGAACCGTATTCTTCCGGGCAGGTAGATCCCCCTCCACCACCGGCGGCAGAGACCACCATCGCTATGGTCTGGTTAGCGGTAGGTGAACTTTTAAATCACTTGCTCGGCCAGTCGTGTGCCGACAGGATAATTTCGGTCCTTTCCGGCCTTCGCGGGCGAATTCGGTTGGTCGGACTTCTTGCTCGGGCGCTCCCCGGAACCGGTACTAGAAAAAGAACTAAAGATGGGAGTTCTCCTGAAGAGACATTATCGAACAACTTTCGCTTTGACTAGTGCCGCGACTCGCGACGATTACCGCGAAAGCCACCTAATGCGGGGGAGGTGGCAAGAATTGCCTCAACTACAACTCAATACTCGAACGGTTCGTCCCAGTTCTAAGAAAACAGGGCATGAATATGGTGCATTATTGAACCAAGACACCCACAAACGGGAAACCACGTTCCGGCTTGTGGGGCCTTACAACCTGGACAAACCATCGTTACCATTAGCGAGATGTCAAGCTTAGCGAGATCACAAAACAATTCAGACATAGACTACTTGTATACACGGGGGGGTACAAATCTAAGTAACGACGCTCTAACTAACAGAGCTAATGAAGACCTGATTGGTTACGGTTAGTTAGAGGTTTAGGTACTCAAAAAACACGGCTCGGAGAATAAAATATCAACCATACATGCAAAAAGACGTATAACTACACAAGTACACTCATAGTAGAAATTCAACAAAATATGAACAAGTTTTCAATTAAAAACATGAAGGCAGCATTGAACTAGCGTGCAAATCCAAGATGGCGTCTCCCTCTAAGCTCTCTAAAGTCTAAAGACAAATTACAATTTATGTAGCTCAAATTGAATTCTAAAAAGTTCTCCCAAACACAGCACCAGCAGATAACGTTAAGCCATATACCAGCTTCGAAAACGGAGAAACAGTCAAACCATGATCTGGTTTACTGCGTGGAACGCCATAAAAACGTCAAACCCCAGAAGTTAATAAAAAACACCACTTATCTGTTTGACGTCCGGCGGAAGAAAAGAAAGAGGAAGTTGGATCGGTAGGGTTGGGCGATAATCGGTAAGGGAGGAGAGGTATCGGGCTGTATGCATATAGCGGGTTCTTGTGTAAGGTTTGACCGGAGATGGGGAAAATTACGGTGAATGTGCATATATATTGTTCTACATCAGGTAAGTATTTTTCGTCCAAAATAGACATGTGGGACCTACTACATCAAAATGAAGAATCAGAAACAATTAATATAGTAAGTAAAAGAAGTCATAGTTACATAGTAACCATAAACTATCCCTAGATTTACGATGCTAATTATAGCATCGGGCGTACTGTCGCCCATGACAATATATTCAGTACTGCAATTAATAGACAACCCTAACTTAAATTTATGCCTTTTAATGGGAAGTATGTTTGGACCTGAGAAGTGTCGGTGGCTTACCTTTATATTGTTATGATTTCCAAAACATATCAAAGACGGACGGATACGGGGTATCTATTAAAATTCTAAGCATTGTCTGGCATTTCTGCATCGACTACAGCCTTCATGAGACCGCAACTCAAACCAACACAGGGGGCAGCAGCACGTCCACACAAGTTTAAAACATCATCCCTATATCCAGGGGCCGTGAGCAGCCCCGGGCTTTTCGGATGTTTGGAGGTATGCGTAAAGTTTACCGGGGAATGCCCGATACACATTATGCCCAGAAGGCATTGTTTAAAGCGACTGTGACATCACATAACGTAAGTTACGCAGTAGAACGAGTTCGATTTCATCAGTCGTTCAAACCCGCAATTTGGGTATTTGCATTGTGTGTGAGAATGTGTGATGTCATACTTTCATTGTCCTCAATTGTTTTGCAGAGCAATTTTATTTTCTACGGCTGCAAATGTGCACAACTCAAATTGACTTCAATACAAATTGTAAACACCAAAAAATCTATTATTTAGATAGCAACACTTATATATTACAAACGTAAATCAAAAATCTGCCTTGAATAGTTTTAAAAAGCTCACCTTGGATCCGGATCGAAAGCTTACGAATCCTATACGTTAATTTTACAAAAAAACAAATCCCAGTAGTCGTAGAGATTGGGATATTATTAATCTTATTTAAATAACATTTACCCTCAGAACTCTAAACTTACAATTAAAACGGAAGCCTTCCTGTTTAATATACTGATATAACGATCTAACTACACTAAATGTATACTCTGAAAATTCATTGAAATCCCGACACCCATTCAAACATATCTCCGCACCCACAGGGCGTCCGGTTTTTCACGCATGGTCCAGGGGCCGGGGGGTCTGCACTTCCACCGTCGCCTAGCAACGGAACTAAGGCGGGCACAGTCAACAAAAGGCGAAACAAGCTGGGTGGGCCTTGGGTAAAACTCTCTAAAATTCTTAAAACCGACCATTTTTCCCAATCGTAACGTTACAATGGCACTAAAGAACCAATGAAAACATTGCATTATTCGCCAAATCCACGGATTTCGATTATAGGCTAAATGTATTTATAAAAACTTTGATTCAAAATCTTCTCAATTAAAAAGGGATTATGATTAGGTACGACCCATTCAATTTCAGGCAAAATCT
This sequence comes from Ophioderma brevispina, assembly GCA_023653785.1. Taxonomy (NCBI): domain Eukaryota; kingdom Metazoa; phylum Echinodermata; class Ophiuroidea; order Amphilepidida; family Ophiodermatidae; genus Ophioderma; species Ophioderma brevispina. The sequence goes on from JAMKCH010088200.1 coordinate 84,297, forward strand.
AATCATATAGCTGATTTTTTAAGATATTGATTTTGTTAATCTAAAACGTGAAACAAATCCTTTTGAATCACTTTGTAAATCCCGCAAAAGTTGTGCTAGTTTGGTTGAGGTTTTTTGAATAGTTGAAGGAGAAAACTAGGTTGTCCATGTAAAATATTTATAATTCAGAAGACGACGGAATTACCAACCAATGATATAAATAAAAATGCTCATTTCATTAAGAATTTTAAAGAGTATTTTTGCAGAAGACGCAGCAAATTCCTAACATTATAGCATCAAAATGTTACTTAAAATTTATTTAATTTTCATAATGTCAAAACAATATTTGCGTTTGTAATCCATAACATGTGTATTTCAATTCAACCAATTATGAAATTATTTAAATTATGCGATTTTGATTAGAAATGAGCAAATGAGTGTAACACGCACGCCAAACTATAAAACAGGAGCATGCTGTTGGTTCAAGAACTGGAGGTCGCTATTGTAAGACAGTACGTGTGTGTGAACTTCTAACGGTTCAGGGGATCGATATTTGTCATCATGTGTTTCAGTAGGCCCATCTTTAATTTGTTCATTCACTCGTTGGTTCAAGATATACTGTGGTCGACGAATGTAAGACAGTGTGTGTGTGAACTTCTAACGGGTCACGGGGATCGATATTCTGTCATCCATGTGTTTCAGTCGCCATTTTAATTTGTTCATTCCCGCATGCAGAGAATACTTCCGGGGACTATACACTGAAAGATCTGTACAAAGTGTGTTTCAACAGACCATACAGCCCTCGCTTGATAGTGTAGTGGACAGATGGAAGTGAAGCTATGGAAGGTACGTACAATAGCCGGGGAATCGACATATTGGCCTGTTTTTTATGCGTGATTATGGATGATGCACTGTCCGGAATTGACGGCCGTGGCGGAAATATAACGCTTGATATCGTGTTACAATCGGCACAATAACCAAATATAAAAAAACGGCGCATCGGTTGATATCTGCTTTTGAAAGAAAAATAGCATTATCGCCGTTCGGTATTATAAAAATAACCGTATTGAGATAAGTCGAAGAGATCGAGCGTGCTTCTTAAAACTGTGGATAAAAAACTCAGTGTTACTTGTTATTATAGTCGGCGAACAGAATAAGGCGACCAAGTGTGCAGTCTGACAGAATTTGACGGTGCGAACAAATGTCGGCCGTGTGCAGAATAATCTGTTAACATTTAACAGGCTGATTGAAAACAGAAAGATTCTGAATTATTGTGTCGTGCGTCGAAAACCCGACTAAAATTGGGCATGTTTTGACATTTTAAATCAGTTTGTTCGAACCTGCCCCGCCGCCATACTTAAAATTCAAACCAATCATAGTCCGCGCCTCGCTGATTGACAAAACTTGTTGACATACACGCAATGGTGGCTAATTCTGTCCCGACATATAATGATGAGCATTCTAACTTATTGTTCAAGATTGAGGCCATGGATTAGTGCGCTACAAGAAGACTTACCCATCTGGTCATGTAGGAGCCTGTTAAGGGACACGTTCAGGCTAGAAGGTATTTGCCAGATCACACGTCCCGTCTTTCCGGTCTCTGAAAAGTGGAGCAAACTGAAATGAAGGACAGGCTTGTAGTGCTGCGGATTGTCTTGAGAATATGTCCATGCACTCTTGATTGTGAGTCTCTCTACTATTACATAATCACTAGGTCTGGTATATGCTGAGGAGGAGAGTACAAAGTACAACCCAACAGATTACAACAGAACATCCACACAAATGTACACATCAAAATATGAGCTATTGTCAGGTGGAGCGTTACATACAGTTCTCATTCAAATTAGCAAGTTTTGAGGTTATATGGGCATCCACATGGACAATTGTTTTTTACAATCCATCGTCATTTATTGCATCCACTAATTAAAAAAAATATAAACACAAATTTCATAGAGAGCAGAAACCTGGGTATATTGATTGGTCTTGTATACTGTAACGGGGTTGTGCCAAAGAGACAGTACTGCAAAGAACATGCCAGAAAGATCACCCATATAAAAAGTTGGTCTCGGGGTTTAATATAGGACTATCTTAATTTGTCATGTTCTCCCAATACCAACTAGTCTGGGACCAAGGGAGTAAAATAAAATAATCATGGTAGAGGCCGACAACTCCATGGTTCCAGACGTTTATAAGTTCATTTTTAATAGAGTATGGATAGTGATAGTGAAAAGCGATCGTTACAAAAGGAATAGTAACAATGTAGGGTATTTGCCAGGTGTGTCGTTTCAGATTAAGTGTTAAAACATGTTGTCTAATTGGAAAACTAAAGACAAATCCCTAATCAGGGTAGAGTGAGCTGTAAGATGACATTCCCAAAAAAAAAAAGCGGAGGCGGTATTGACTTAAGTCTGGTAAAGGAAAGTTCTGAACTCAATAGATTCACAAATGTAAATAATGGAACAAGACACAAGCCATCTACGTGGCAAGGGTAATATTATTAACATTATGTCCTTTGGTTCTATAAAACAAAGAAACTCTATGCAGTTTTTAGAGGACCTGGGCCAGCTAAGGCTATTTTGCCCGCCTGTCCAGAGTCGAGATGGTGATCATAAGATATGTGAAACATAATAATTTGGTCTTCATATGACATTCAAGTTCAAAATATGTGTATACCAAATTTAGCAAATCTGAATTAAATATCCGAATTTAGATATTCAATTAATTATCTAAAAAATAGTGCAACCAGCAAGATATTCCCATATTAACATTCAATGATCTTTCGACATTTTTCTGCACTTTTCTCACAATCAATCATAGGAGACCCTTTAAACTGATTAATTTCCACGGGGCGCCCTTCTACAGAAGATGACTTGAAGGGATTTTGAAGCTGATTTGGCGGATCGGGATGAAATATAGGGTGGTAGCGTTCACACTCGTGCGCTGAACTCGTGGTGCAAGATATGCCATGTTGAAAGTATCCGTATACAGTGCGAAAACTGGGGGGATTTCTCCCTTATTTCGATAGCATCAATTGACAGATTTTTATATGAAATGGCCAAAGGATTCAAGAAGACAGAGAGCTAGTACAAAACTGGCAGCCTAACAAACTACTATTAAATTTGGAGTTGTTGTTCGAGTGTTGATACCGGGTCATGAGTCATGGGCAAAGGGCAGGTACCAATTGTACGCCGTTTGTATCGGTATAGGCTAGGATGTGTGTCTGCGAGAAGCGAAATGTCACATGAATATAAGGACGTGGAGAATATAAGAGTGCAGAAAATGTAAGGACTCTAGGATCAGAAAAGGATTATTTTATTGGAACTTCTGTATCAGCATGATCAGGGGGACGTAACATTTAAAATATTTCCAGGTAAGAAACACATCGAAAACAGTACGTGGTCCCCTGTCAGTGTCCTAGACTATTGCTAAATTGCACACGTCAATGGTTATGACTGACTGTTTGGTACTTGTGGTGACAATCGTGGGGTTGGTCATTTTGTATTCTGGTGCAGCTTATACTTCGTGTTGGTCTGAAGCTACCCTGCTGACCTTAGGCTAACACGTCCCCCCCCAATAGTTTATATTCGGAGCCTCTCAGCTTGAAGGTTAAGCCCAGTAGCTCCTCGGGCCGAGGCATATCTAGATGAGAGGGCCAGAAGGAAGGCGTGAGCGAGGAGGTCATAGCTGAGGTCCAATAGTGGGCGATCAGTGCGGGCCGGAAATAACTCCGAGATTCGGATTAATTATTAATCTTCTTGATTAGCAAGAATTTCATTTCTGGTCTCGGTTGATCGATTGACCACTCCCAGACTTTAGCTGTCAAATTCCCAATGCCAAGCTGGTCAAAGACAAAGCTTCTGCTCAAAAACATCGTGTTCCTTTGTCAAAACAATGCCTTAATCCTACCAAAGTTTCTTAGTTTATATATAATACTCATACGAAAGATCGATTGATGAAAGTTTTATTTCATTTTAATTGGAACAATGTGCGGGCGAGCTGCTGTTCTGACCTCGATTGCCAGCGCAAGCTTGCCCGCGGTCCGGCAGCAGAGATGCACCTTATTTATACTGTTGGTGAGGGCTACACGGTGTGAGCAAATTGAGTATCACTCTTTTGATGGTCTTAGTTTGAGTCAAGAGTGAGGCTCGCGTCTTGATAGGTTCAACTGGACATGACACGGAAGCAAGTCCGAAGGAAAGGGGCAGATGACCAGTGCTCATAACCTTCTCAGTGGGCACAGCCAGTTCCCTAATTGGGTGACTTAATTTGAGCCAAATCTATTTCCTAACTGGATTCAGAGAATTTTACATGCTAATCTACTGGCAACCTTTAAATATGGAGGAGCCGGCAAATTTGACCATCGCCAAAGTTACAAAAATTACGTATTTTTGGCGGATGTGAATATTAATCAAAATGAGTTAATCCTATCCACTACAAACCTGATCTAAAAAATGATCTGACATCAGTGGATGGTCAGAAATTGTAAGTAAGATTAGAAATCTAGTTTTTAAAATAGCCAAAATATTGAGAGAGAGACAAAATCGGGAGAAGTGGAAGGAAGTTCAGAAAACCTAATACTGACTTTACATACAAGTCTATGGTAGGCCAAGTACTTGAAGAACATTATCAGATGAGAAGTTTACACTTTCTACTCGTTCCTTGACATTATTAAAAAGTTTAACCTAATTGGATTTTCCCGAAAGGTGTCGGTACGTGCACAAGACTGGGACGATGTATAAAAATTATCACGAGCACCAACCGTAGCTAAACAACAAAATTACTACCCAAAACTCAAGGTCTGGACTAACCAATTCTGCAGGCTAGTAGTTTACTACAATGCCGTACATAGCACTAGCAGCCCAAAATCCCAGTCCGTCACAATACTTACCTTAAGAGCCGCAAGAAACAGGTTCATGATCTATGGTATCCAGCATGTTGATACATGAGGCAATATGTCAGTTCAGCTACTTGTTTCTCACACTCTATACTAGATGGGCTTTCTCTTGTTTTTAAAGTTCTAATAATTCTGGGTATGTGGGCTGCAATCTGGGTGAAGACATCTTAGATAGGGGATAATGTTAAAGCAAGGGGCTGAATGAATGTGTGCATCAACAATATTGTCACCTTGCTTAGTGTTAATCCAACAACCTTGTACTAGATGTTATTTGAGATTCTCAACTTATTATGTTCAAATTTAACTCTTACTGTACAGAAGTAAGATCTATGCTTCTTGTCCTAAAAATGTCCATCATCCTCAAATAGTGTGTGATGGTATGAGCTATGTGCTGAGGAAGGTGACGAGGAGCATGGGCCGAGGAAGGATGATGAGCATGTTTAAGAAGGGCTTTTGAGTTTGTTTGAGGTGGGAGGTTTGAGGAGGAGGGGACGTCCAAGACGAATGGAAGAAACAAGTGGAGGAGGAGAGTAGAAGGGTTGGGTTGGAGGATGGCGGATGCATTGAATTGGGACGAAGTGGAAGGAGGAATAAGGGGGGTTGACGGGGGTGGGGGGTGAGAGGTGAGGTGAACCGGCCACCCCCATTCACAGGGACAAAACCGGGTTTACGACTACTACTCTGAGGTGTAGTACTCAGACATTTAAAAATGTTTTGCATATTTATTTATTTCACATCACAATTTTAATCAAGTTCCTTCGCTAGTTAATGCTGGCTCTGAGAATGAATTGCATTTTCACATTTACAATTTAAAAAATTCCTCATTTTAAAAGTCGGCAGAATGTGCATCTGCAGAAGTAGAATTGGCAAATAATCACAGCACATGCACTGGGAGGGGACTTTGGTAGCATGAGACCTTTTGAGGTCAGCAAAAAAAAAACAATAGAACTTATTTTGGACTACTTGCATCCTTTTGATTTTGTTTAGATTTTGACATATTTGATGGTATGGTTAATGGAATGGGGCACTAAGACAGTGGTATAGCCAGGCGGGGGCAGAGGGGGAAAGACTTCCCCCTATGAAAGAAAATTGAAGGGGAAAATTGGGAATAAAAGACTAATAATTCATGTTAACTCAGACTTTTCAGACTCTTTCTCTCTTACAGGGAAGTTTTCCATGTGATCGGCGACATTTGTTGCACTACGGGCAATGGGCCCCCTTGGAACCGCAGGGCTGGCTATGCACCTTCTTACACAGTGTAAATATCATTTCACAAGGGCACTTAATAGGAAATAGGCAAAATAAAGCCAATAAAATATCATCAAATTTTACAGAAGTTCAATTGTTCTGGATATAGTAAAGTACAGGTCAGTGAAGTATGCCCCGACGTAATAAAGCTCTAAAAAGTTGCTGATCTGCTACTTACGTGCCTTTTTATGGTTACCAACCAAAATACCAAAGCATACTTAAAAGAGAGGATGACCCAATTTAATCATATTAAGGTGTGATCTTGATTAAATTACCTTGACACCAATACCTCAAGTTTCATGCCGATATTTCAATCCATTTTGATAGAGGAGCTAAAAATGTGATTATAATTATAAGGCCTAAAATTGGTCGACCAAATGGGGCACTTTTTCATTCATCAACCAAACATATATCAGTGCTAAGATTTCACAGGGTAAATGTGAAAAACAGCTTTCTTCAGATACTACTGACGATTATTTTTACCACTTCCTGTAATTAAACTCTGGAGACCCTGCGGACGAGGCCTTTAAAAATTGGGCTATGGACTTTTACTTGAACAATAACATTTTGTTTTAACTTGCTTGTATTTATGGTAGGGTTGTGACCTCATGGCTAATATTCTACCTGTGTATTTGTTATTATTATTTATATCGGGCTTCCGAGTGGTACAAAGAAATCTTTGTATTGTACAGTTTTGGTAAAGTCCCCGGATGCAATACAATATTCTTTTGAATATTGTATCGCATCTGGGCATTTTTAGCAAGAACGACATCACTGAAACACTCTATCCTTCAGAATGGTAGACTGGGGTGTTTGATCATGTTGATCAAGAATCGCCAGTTGACCTACAACAATGTCAATGCAAGGCTTGGTTTTAGTCAGCCTGATATTTAAATAACAATATTGAATGGCTTTTTTTTGTATGATACTTAAATATATTGCACTCGCTAGAAAAATATTGTACTCATCTTCGACTCGTACAATATTTTTCTAGCTCATGCAATATGTTCTTGTATCATACTCAAAGCCATTCAATATTATATACAAATTTCCAAGTGGGAACACAGGTATCCAAATATAAAAAATTCCACATCTTGCACCTGTCGTGCTGACTAGAATTGCACACAGCAAACACATTCAACAATGCCCAACATCATTGGTTGTGTGGTTGAACTTGTGTACATGACTTTACGGGTGGAAAATGTTGCATGTAATTACGAACACTCTTAAAGTAGTATTTAGTCATTCAAAGAAGTTTCAAGAAACTACATGTATACATTTGATGGATCTATATCACATTTCCTACTTAAAAGACCAAGTGTATACATTGCACTCCTCTGGTCAAGGCTGGAAAAAAATGTAAATTTCCTGGGACCACAATCAAAATTTCCCCTGAGATAGCAAAATTTCCCTCCAAGTTTGAAAAATTTCACTTCAATTCTTATGTATTTCTTTATTCATAAACAGCTGTGAAAATGTAAGCAATTTCATTGGCTCATGCCCAGGTTCAATTTGATAATTGAACCCAGGTAGTATGCACTGCGTATTGATGTATTTGGATTTGGGGTTGGAGTTTTCACCACATCAAGTCAAATCAGACTCTCTCATATTTGGCCTTTGTTTCCTATCACTTAGTATGGGTGGGCAGATACCCGACAAATTAACAATGTCATGTTTAAAATCTAAATGAGGTATCATGTTCTCACTCTAATTAGCCCTAAATTGTAATTCTAAATCTTACTACACATATCCAATTCCTGTACAACTTGAATGACATCCCCTTTTTCATTAGATGATTGTCTGCAAATGTACAGCTGCTATATGTCACTGTGATGGTGAAAACCACTTGCGAGCCCGTGCCGGGAATTCTAAAAATGCCGGTATGGTTTACATTTGCATATTTGCTCAAATTCGAGTTATTCGCTACTTTTGTCGTCTGTAGACCCTGCCCAATGCACCTTTTGATACTCATCCCGAACCGAAAGTTCATTTCCACTTGACCAGCGCCCGACTGCGCATGTGATGTCTCAACCCGAAAAAGGCTTATAGGAATATTTAAATATTTTTTCATGACCATAGGGGCACCATTTGGAGCACAGCACCTTATTATGTGCATCATTATTGTCTTTGTGTCCATGAGATGAAGCATCTATGACAATTGCAATCTGCCCTATGTGCTTTCTTCTCATACATACCTTGTGAAATGCTTCAGGAGAGTGCTGAAAGCTGAGAAGCATGTGAGTAAGCACAGGGAGAGCACTTTCTCTTGCAACAGGGAAGCACAGTCTCACAAACACCTGCAGAAAATAGTACACAAAATAGCAGTGAATACAATGGGTTGTTAGCCAATTATTCTTTGATCGGTCTCGAGTTTGGGGGTGACGTCATGACGCGACTTTGCATTCGCTCTAGCGTTTGGATTGCACTGGCTTTGTTCGCGTGCATATATGCTGCAATTCCAAGGTCGACGCATGCGTTTCTCGGGAGCAAAACCTAACACGCGCAGTGACGTCACCCCCAAACTTGAGATCGAACAGAGTATAGCAGGAGGGGTCTGGCCTGCACATGTACCTCAATTTGGAATCCAACATGATAAAGATAATAGGGTCTTGGACATGAATCTTGACACTCAACTTTATGTACCTAAATTAGAGAGTGCCACAAAACAAATATTGATGTGGCTTCTCCAGGAACATGTTTGTTATACATACACATTATATACAAATATACTCATGTTGATAGAGCAGCCCAATTTCATTGGTAGAGGACTGTGTACAATATGTTTAACAATGAATACAATATTTCATGAAGGGCAATATTGACAATGTGTGATTGTCTTTGGCACTAAAAGCTACTCTAAACTGCCAAGCCATTTGAATTCATTAAACAATCTGAGAAGATGCAAAAAAGAATCAGTTTTTAGAAAGGTTATTGGCAATGGAAGTTGCAGCTGCATTTCATACACAAGTTTTTTATTATGTACATACATTTGATTACAAATCCTTGAGCATAATCAATTTATACATTAAAAATATACATGCATGAACCCTTAATTTTGATTGCTGCAAAATTTCTCAATGTCTTATGGCATACCTTTAACAGCTCTACAAAAAGTCCAAACAAAGAAATGTTTTAACTCGGATGTGACCTTGCAAATGTTGACCAATGTATTCCACAGAAAAGTTGTTACGAACCCAAGGAAGTAACAACACCAATGAATAGCCCCTCAGATCATCACCTCTATGTAAAAACTGACAATATCACCTAAGAAGGAAGTTTGGAATCCAAGATCCAATCAAGTTTGACAACTGCAGGAAGTTATTATCCTTAATGAAGTAATGCTTCATTTTAACAAGCTTAGCTTCAGGAAGTTTTGTATAGGGTCTAAACTCTTATACCAGTTGTTACTTCCTAGTTTTTGAATAGACTGGATCAAAGTCTTTTTATGCTTGAGCGAGAGGAATATGTTGTTTTAGTTCAAGTCTAGTATTTGACAAGCCAATTAACTCACTGACACCATTTCTCCTATCACTTCCAATTTCTTGACTGATAAAAAAGTATATCAATGTTGTAATCATAATCTAATAGGTCTTTGTGTGTGTGTATGTGCATACACATACTTGTGCAAGTGCATGAAAAATGTATCATTGTATATATTCTTCAGCAAGTTCCATATGTACCCCCTTCAAAGTTCAACATGTAACAAATTCTATAGTTTTGATCTTAGGGTTAGGGTTTTGTTAGTGTTAGGCCATAAATATGAAACTCTTTCCTATTCTTCCAAGAAAACATCAAAACATACATTGAACACCACAATGATGGTAACAAGTGTGTGAACATAGCCTTGGATACAGCTAGTAAAAACTTGAGTTTGATTTTAGTGAGTGTGTTATGTGTAAGGTGGGTCTGCAAAAATGAAATCACTTTTGCTAGCTACAAGGAATTAAAAAGAAGTGCATATCATGCCCATTTTTCTTAACTTTGGCAGCTGGATGGATCAGAACAGAGCCCCTAGAATCAAGTTATTTATCAGGCAATAATTAATTTAATTACTGGCTGTATCTATCAGATGTTACTCATATCCTGACTGTTAATTATATAATTGTCAATATTGGTACATGCAGTTAACACTCTCCTCTTCACCAAGTAAATACAAATTGACCCACATGTGGCATTTGAGAGTCTCACATTAAAAACTCATGTCACTTTCTGTGCCCAACTTCTTGGAATGCAAGACATGGACTGTAAACTACTTAAATCCAAATTTGTGTAAAAAAAATGAGGCTTACCTTTGGACACTTGTGTATTAGCTATACAAATGGATACTATACTTTGTCCAGCCCTAACTAAGGAGTGATGTCATAGCTTTCATACAGTCTTAAACATGCGAATCGCAGTAAGCCGCAGCTGTAATCGTGAGCGTACAAAGTCGGGGTGCACGATACGCATGCACAATCACTGCGCGAAAGTATGACACTAAGTATAGATATAGGGGTCACACCATTTATTTGGTTATTCCTCCATGCAATATTGCCCAGAACTAGTCTAGTGTCAAGACTTCAGTGAGGGATTATAGAGCTTTATTCAGTCAGGTATATAATCCCTCATTGAAGTCTTGACACTAGACTAGTTAAATGCAATATTACACTGAGGAATGATCATTTATTTGGCCTTATCAACCATACCGTATTGTTCCTAATAAACGCCCCAGGGACGGTGCATTTTTCAAAAGGGAGGGCGTTTATTACAGTCAAAAATCCTGTAAAAATCACCTTACACACGCTTATTTTCGCTGATTACCAATAATACAAACGAACGAGCAGGGGGATGCTGTTTTTGCACCTCCCGAGGTCACAGCTCCATACTAATTACACTATTACAACTGTGCACAACAGCGATTATGATATGGATTACAACAGTCCCGGCCATTAAATCATGTGATTTAGGTAAGCTTAACTCATTTTCTTGAATTGTTTTATCCAAAAATCATAGGGGGCGTTTATTAGAGCAGGGGCGTTTATTAGAAACAACATGGTATTCCTTCTCCCCAGTGATTAGAGACAATTTCAACTGGATCAGAGAGGAACCCTACTCAATACAATGTACCAGTGTGTATGCAGTATTCTTCAAGTGGCTCTACAGGAGGGATCAACTCATGAATGCAAAATCTTACCAACAAAATGATTTGATCAAAAGTGCTCTAGTTAAGCTTTCAGTTCAACCCAATGAATAATGTGATTGAATATATACATGGGTTTTAAATTTGTCTCCATTTTTACCCCAAAATTTGTGGCAGATAATGTTTACCTTAAATTCCAAGATCTGTGTGAACAAAAATGTCACTTCTTATCAATAAGATAAGATATATATGATTTAAAAAAAAAAAACACCAAGAAATTTGCATGGGGAAAAGTTAAAAAACAAATTATCGACTGATAAAGTCCATCAATGTATCAAGCTGGTGGTATTGATTAAAAGTTAATAGTGATATTCAACTGTGACCTATGACCTCTTGAACATTACAGATTGTCTATTCAGCATGGTGTCTTCTTAAATCTTGGGAGGAAACATAAGTTTGGAAGGATAAAACCTGCAATTATGCTTTTTAATCTGACATAAAACACAGCTTTGATTTTAATATCAAAATTTGCTCACCTTTTCTACTGTTGCCAAGGTAACATTGATGAGGATGGTAAACTTCTGAGCCTTGGCCAAATTGTGTAAGAAGCCAACTATCCAGCGATCAATATTATGCACCCCTGGCCATGATAACCAGTCAATCATTCTAGTTAGGGCAGCAGTCATGTGTGCATCTGCTATACTTCTATCTTTAGCAACATTTTCAGTCACTGCAGTGATCATATCCACCGGTACGTGCTGTACGAGAGCACCAAGTGCCACGGAAGGACTAGTTGTGTCCGTGCCACCGGACACTTCAGATATTAAACCAAATACTGCAGTTAGAGATGGGATGATTGATGACAGGTTGTCACGCCATATGCACTGTAAAAGCATCCCAATTTGAGCTACGTCCTCCAGCGATGACTTAATTTCATCTTCTGTGGTCGGCATCTTGGTTTTGCTCATAGTTTGAATAACTGTGATACACAAAGTTTTAATAAAATCTCCCTTAGGCAGACAATCTGGAAAAGCCAGCAAGAGTCTGGCTAACTCGGCAAGGCTTGGTGTACCCAAACTTTCCCTTGCTAAGGTGATAGTCTGCGTCTGAACTATCTTGGATGCAGACTCCCTGTTGTGCAACATCTTCAGACACCTGTGTATGAAACTAATTGTTCCTTGAGGATGTTCAATATTTCCTCCTATTACTCCAATGAGGAAATGATGAGTGAAGAACTGCTCCATAATGGTGTAGTTATATTTGGACCAGGCAGAAAATACCTGGTTACCCATGTCTCGTTGGAACTCATCTTCAGCCTCAATAATCCATCTGGAGGAAAGGTCCAGGATAGCCATTACCTGCTCTTCTGGCAAAGGTTTACTGGCAGAAGTGACTAGCTTGTTGACCAGGGCCTTTTTCACCCCTACTGGGTGTGTGGAAGCTGCCACTCCAAGCAGAATCTTATCCATGATGCTACACTCTGAAAAATATCCATAAATTCAACTGTTAATATTCAGATGGCAACTCTAGCCAAAAGTGGATATGACACCAACAAATATTCAATACATATCACAAAAAAAAAAATTGGTGTCAAATGAAAGCTGAGAAGTCGATACCTTTCAGATTTAAACTCGGACTTTTCTTTCAAATACTGATGGGTCGTTCCATTTCAAAACACACTTACAACTACTTCATAAAATGTTTAATTTCTATTAGGCCAAAAAAAAAATAGTTTGTCTCAAAGCTGATGCGCGCGTTTGTAAATTTCGAGGTAAATTCAAAACAAGTTATGCGGAACATTTTTTTTTTTTCGAAAAAAAAATGTTGAACTCCGATTTTTGTTGAAAACTAAAACACCCGATTCAAGCGATCTGCAGCTCTCGGCATTGAACTGATTCATGTCTGTCAACTAGCACGATTTCGCCGTATTTTGTCCGTTATCCGAGTCCCTAAAGTGCTAAAAATATACGAGTATGATTTCTGAATATCTCGATCGACTTTTAAAAATACAGAAAACAGATTGAAAAAAAATAATAATTTGCCAGAAATGTCCTTAGATATTTGACCAATAAAGTTCTGAAATTTTGTCCATAATAACCCCATCTTTTGAATGATATTTTTTTTTCTTAAAATTGGCCAGAAACTTCACAAATTGGAAGCAATATCAAATGATTAAAACCCCGACTTATATTCCCGACAACTTTCATTGATACCAGCATTTGTTTTTATGCCGTTTCCATTGATAGCCCTATTTATGTATGGGATCAAGTGCCAGTTTATTATTGTGTAAGAGACTGTTTTGTGATTCGTGATCGCGGCAGTATTTTTCAACAACACTGGCATGGTGAAAGGTAATTTCCCGGCTAATGTCAATAGTTTTAGTCTTTATTTTAATATTTTTCTACACTTTTCATATTTTTAACTCTTTCTGAATTGAAATTTTAAGACATTTAAAGTTTATAAATCAATTTATTTTGTGTTCTCATATTACTGTAGTTTGATTGAAACATTAAATGCCCAGTTAATGAAGAGTTGAAGTCATCAAAATGCATTTAAGGAAAATACAAACTTATATGATTTTACTCTCAATATAATTTTTGTCTCCACTTAAGTAAAATACTGAAGAGATATATAAAATAGATCCATGCCTCTGATCAGCTCCAAGGTGACCACCTAACTGCCCAAAATGGAGCTTTGTTGAGGTTTGGTTCAACAGTCCACTTAGCTTCAAGTGACTTCCATGCAGGCAGACTGGCTTATGGACTTTTTTTTTATCTCGATTTATGTAAAATACTAAAAGGATAACAATAGATAGATCCTTGCCTCTGATCAGCTGCTAGGTGACCACCTAACTGCCGGAGCTTTGCCGAGGTTCTGGTCAGTCCACTTATGGTATTATTGTGTGTTTTGAACAGAAGAACTTTGATATTTTATGAGTGAGCATATGGAGTTAGGAATTAAAAAAAAAAAGCGTACCGCATTAGTTTACAAAACACTCATCAGCTTTGAGACAAACTATATTTTTTTTTGGCCTTATGTTGAGGTCCTGATGTCTTACCTTTTCCATTAAATGCCTAAAACCCCTCAAATTTGAGTCTTTTTAACAATTTGGGCTCCTCATTGGGCCATAAGAGAAGTTGAAGCATATATTTGTAAAGATAGGGAAGATACAAGATTCCCAGACAAGACTTGTACACTAAAACAGACACGACTCTTGTGTATTTGTCATTTTTTGTGCATAGATCACATCATTTGTAGAATAGCACATAGGGTTCTTTCACATCATATAATTCATTTTTGACAAAATTTTTTGCTTTTGCTTTGGTTTTCAAGAGTAGGTGAGCTTTGAGACAAACAATTAAATGTATATGGCCTTATGAGAATAGTATATCACCATTCTCTTCTATGGTCAGAGTATACAGTCACTCTATACATAGACAAGGGTTGAAACTTTCTCCAGGCTGTACACATACAAATATAAATTGATTTGCGAGAAAAATTGAAAAGAACATGAAGAGATGTCAGTCATCGAACCAGTAGTATGGGAGGAGGTATTAGTATTTAATGATACATCAACACTATCATGTCATAATAGTGTCACAAAGATGCTTTATTTCAATTCACTTTCATTATCATATACAAGTTAGGAAAGAAAGCCCAGTTTTAGAAGCAGGAGGAAACCAGAGTACCCGGAGAAAACCTGCAAACCAAACGCACATGAAATCGCAGGCCCGACCGAGGGTCGAACCTGGGACCACAGTAGTGCGAAGTGAGAGATGACCCACTGCAATAACCCAACCCCCCCTTGCATGGGTGTTGGGCCAATAAGATTTTTAAAACTGTTATTAATGCTAATGTTTGTAAACAAACATTTACATGGGCCTATATGTTATTATTTTTGCATTGTAGACATGGCAAAGGTATTAACCTTTCTTATAGAAAGTCAAAAGAATAATGAAAAGAATATATTTTGTCAATTGAGGTCCTTTGGCATATCACAAAGTATCTTGTTCATGCCATGAAAATTTCTACAAGTACGGTAGTCCTATACAGTACATCTGGCTTGCAAACATGGCGTCCAAGAAACTGACGTTTCCGTTGATTTGCGTGATGTAGAGTTCGCTCATTTTTTAGGGAAAAGATAGCAGGAGAGCCAGGCCCGTAGCCAGGAATTGATTTGGGGGGGTGCGGATTTGCCAGAAGTGGACCTTTTTTGTCGAGAAACAATTTTTTTTGGCTCGCTCCGCTCGCCGGTTGCCCCAATTTTTTTTACCATCGCATCCAAAATCTGAAGGGGG